>JAQFZX010000321.1:0-68272 GCA_034682405.1 Hydroisotoma schaefferi | reverse complement strand
TTCTCCAGGAAAAAATACTCCTACTTTTCTAGCAGAAAAATACAAAATCAAGGTTGTGTCAACCTTCCCCATTAAACCTAAAATCCAATCCTAACCAAAATACATTTATTTCTTCCAAATAAATCTAAACTATAGTATACGGCGACATGATGCATGAACCCATTGCCAATCCTCTTGTTCATGATTCTTAATCTGTTGGAAGGGATTTTTTTTTAACTTTTCTGCATCTTGTTTTTCTCAATTTATTATTTACAAATGAACTTTTTAGTTAACTGTAAACTATAAACTATCGAAAAAGTTAGTCGAAATTATTTGGTATTTATGTTTAAAAATAAATATGAATTCACGAAATAAATTGTGCTGGATATTATCAAAAGTAACAACTTTTATAGTACAATTGACTCGGCTAGACAAAAAAATCGTATGTTATTGTAAGCGCTTAACAAGAATACCTATGTATTATGCACGATAATGATAAAACTGTTACTTTCAAATCGGAATTTAAGCCCAATGATCTCAACTTGACATTCTATGAAACGACAAATAATATGTTAAGTAACATGACATGTTTCTTAACATTGTGACAACTTCATGCGTCTTTGACTCATACATTTTGCGTAATATTATTATTGGCAGTGTTGATTGCAAAACATTTTTTGACTTTGGTTTATTGACAGATTTAGTTGCACTGTCTCTTTCTTTCTAAAGTAAAAGTTTGTTTTTGTTTAACTGGACGAAACTAGTTATATTCCATAAATATCATAATCAAAAGTTCATATTCCAATAATTTTTACCCTCCTTCTTCCTAACTTTTACAGCCTCTCATTACAATATCTATCTGATGTAAGAGAAATAATGCCAAATAATAACTGCCAAAAATGATATTAAAGTAGTACAATTCAAGTACTTATTATAGTACCGAAATCTTCCCATGTTCAAGCTACTGAATATTTTGTATACATAATATATAGTTTAAATTAAATTTATTAGGCAACCAAAGCGGTCTACTTTTCTGTACAAGATTGGGAATCCCAGCAATTAGCGATTAATCTGTAAAAGTGACATGATATCGTTGAAGAGTTATCAACAACCTTGTTGCCCATCCATCCATCTCCAATTCAACTCATATCTCATGGATAAACATACTTTCATGCCGGCCTGTCAAGTGGACTGTCGTGTGCCCAAAAAGCTTTATTAAGATCTGCCGATGCTTTTTTGCAGACCAAGAATTAATCCAACCCTTCTACTTTTCTTAAGTGCTGGCTAACTTCTGTTTACTTCAAAGCAAGTTAAAAAACCTCCTCCAAGCAGCTATATATGAACGCTGCCCGTTTTACTTATTTAAATATGAGTGCGTACTTGGTCCGGGATAGTCGCTGACTATTTATGTAATCAGTTACCCGTTTCAATAACCCATTCCAATTATAAAACGACTGTCTCTGTCCGGCTCAAGAAGCATCAGCCGTTTCTTTTTATGTGGGGGCCCAGCCCCCACACCCCGATTTTCCCTTTCTGCTGTTCGTTTTTATTACTTATTCCCCCTGGACCTAAAACTTTGGTTTTTGTCAAATATGATATGTTATTCGTTACTTTCGAACCAAAGTAGAAACAACATTTCTGACATTTTTGACCCGACCGGGTCCAATTGACCCATGATGGGTACATATAACTTTGGTTTTTAGCATATATAATCTGTTATTTGTTACAACATTTTAGACGTTTTTCACCCGCACGGGTACCACAAACTTTGGTGTTTAGTAAAATTAATCGGTTCTTTGTTACTTTTGAAGAAAAGTAGAACAACTATATTTTTCGAACTTTCAGGTCAGTGGGGGTCGTTTTGACCCCCACGGGTCACCGGGTGGTCCAATCGGGCTGGTTTACAAACTTAACCTTCGATAGCATCCCTTGACTTGCTATGCACAATTTTGAAGTTATCGAGTTTACAGACGGACAGACAGACGGATTGCGTGGTCATATAAGCCCAATTGACTGGGCTAATTAAGCATATTATTTCGATTTGGGTAGATAAAATGGCCCATACTGCTCCTTGTTGCATCAATCGGCTTCTTGGAACGTTTATTTTTCCTTAATCTAGAAAAGCACAGCAGTCTCGCTGGGAATTGGCTTCCTCTTGAATTCCTAATCGGCTGTAATCTTTTGGCAGAACTTAGTTATAAAAGGTTACTTAGAAAGATTGGAATGAGAGACGGCTTGCATCCTCAGAAGTCCATTAAACTAACTCTCCTAAAGTGGTTGGGTCATCATTAGAAATGATCCTCTGGACTAAAAAATATCAGCTGGACACCGAATGCTCGGCAGATGAATTTAAAGGCCAGAAGCACTGCGAAAAACAAGAGTAACAAGAAAAGAAGTGTGTATAAAAGAGAGTTGTCGTCTGAACGGGATGGAGCATTTGTTAAAGAATAATGTCCACCCACACTTCCATCCACTCCAGCCTCTTCTTATTCTCTTACTCAATTTCTCAAGACCGTTTCATGAAAAAGTTGAATTCTTTTCCGAACTGAAATCCCCACAAAGCGATTTGAAATTCAATCATATTTTTATTTCATATTTTTAGTTTATTTAAGCTTTAGCACCTACAAGAGAAAGTAAGAGTCGAGTGGTTAATTCTGCGATTGTAGGAGAAATGGCTAGGACTCGTTTAACAACGACTGTGATATTTGCCACTGTAGCGTTAGTATTAGAGATTTGGGCCATGTAAGTTTATGCAGTAGATTGAGATATAAACCCCAATATTTTGTGTTTTTTAGGAATAAATTAACCATTATATTAATTTATTAAATAAGCAGATCTGTATGGGCAAGACCTCAGCAAAATTGTGCACCTTGTCCTCCAGAAGGTTGTCCCATCCCTCATGGCTGCCCCTTTGGAGTCGCTGTAGATAAATGTGGGATAAATAGCTGTGCTAAGGTGAGATACTACCGGGTTTATAATTTATTTATATTTTCATGAAAAACTGTCAACTGTGCAAGAATCTTTTAAACGAGCCTTATGAGCTTGCATTTTTCCATACTGCATTTCATTTCTTTCAACCTGTTGGAAAACGCGTTGGAGTTCTTAAGTCTTAGAAAGTCTGAAGTCTTAGTTTTGCAGTTTAAGTGAAACTAGTTGTATTTATTATCGCAGGGACCTGGTGTAAGGTGCAACTTACGGAGGTTTCCGATGCATGGAAACTGCGGGCATGGAATGTATTGCCACTGTGGATACTGTAACGGATGCTCACTTGATACATACGAGTGTTTTGAGAATACGTGTGCCTATCCTATGCTAGGTTGAGTGAAGGAAGTCAAGTCCTCATCATCGAGAAGTTTTTCATGAGTTCCTCTGGTAGTTAACTCATTTTGTCAAATAGCATAACACTAGAGAGAAGGATTTATAAATGTTAAGTCAAGATAAGTGTACCTTATTTATTCAAACTCACAAGTTGTCTCGAGTTTGCAGTGATTTTATACTCTTTTAAAAGCCTTTAGCTTTAAGATGTTTAAGCTGATGACTAAATTTTGTTAAAAACTCTTTTAAATTATTTAAAGATAGTATTAATTAGCAGATGCGTGATATAATGGTTAGTTTAATCTAACATGCAACTTGTTAGTACAAAAGCTTCACAAACAAAGAGCTTGTGTCTCTAGTACACAAAAAAGTGATACAATAAATTATTTGATTTGTTGATAAGGAGAATAAATGTAATTTTAATTCGTCTGAAATAGACAGGCAATTAAGTTCAAGGGTCAATTGGCTTGTTCGCTTGTCTGTTCCAGCTTCCACTCGATTAAATTTATTTTACCCAAGTAACAGAAACTTTGAATTGATCGACAGTTAAACCTCTATGGGACCGGGTTAATTGTATTAAAGAAGACTTCATTCGTATAACTGTCCGTTTAAGTAATAAACATTATCGTATTTAAGCTCTGTAAAACTCTATGCATCAGTAAAATTAAATTGCTAATTTTCAACACATTCCTTCTTAAAATGTCGTCCTTTCCTTATCATAATTTAGTTTTATTAAAACATTACAGTACAGTTCCTCAGTAGTAGGTACGATTGACAGTCTTGGCTTAAATTCAGCATCTCAAATCAAATCTCATTAACTTAGAATACTCCCAAACGACAGATCACTCCATTAGTGGAAAGCTGTAGAGCGAAGCTTTTGCATTTATTGGAAGGAATTGATTGAAAATAATCATCGCATCGTGTACCATCATAGCAATTTAACTGCTTGTAATCAAAAGTAGCCATCTAAAAGTGGACTTTGAACTCCGTTAATTAGTAAATGCCTGCTTAAACGACTTGCTCCAAGTCTACAAGTCTGCTAGTCTGTTTTTTGCAGTAGTGTTAGTGTAAGTTGGTGACTGCCAGGCCAATATAGTGACGGTTGAGCAAAGTTCAGTTCATGATATATTTCTTCCAATTTATATGCATACGGAATGAATTCCCATGAGGAAGTTTTTAAGTTACCAGAAAAAATGGTACTACAAATAATGCCCCTTAAGTGATCGTACGTTATCACTGAAGATAAAGTCGATTTTTAAATAAATAAATAAGAATTTTATTATATGAGATTCAACGGATTACTTTTCATGTGTTTAGAAGTTGGCACAAAATGTCATTGCAGACTTAAAAACAAGCTTGACCCATCATCATCTTAATAAATGTACTAGAATGTATGTATGATTTTGATTCTCGGCTTGATCTTTGCCCTAAAGTAAATCTGCTTCAAAAAATGTCAAAGCTCAACTGAATAAATTGAAACTTTTAATTAAATTAGCATTAGTGCATTAGTTTCGGGACTTTTCATGGTTAATTTTGAAAAGACGATTAACACTTGTTGTAGATCATTCTGCTTCAGACAGCTTGATTTCTTTATTAAGAATTCGTCTGTGCGTCATCCTGATATCCATTAATTTTGGCTGAGATATTTTAGTCCTTAGCCAAGATTGACATGCTTTAACTTTAAGTAATTGCTGATACGATATTTAATAGAGTTTGAAGAAAGGTCATCTGCGGTGACGATCAAGGGCAGTGATTCATTGGAATTTTGGTAGAGTTAATGAAAGTATGAGACATTTTTATTTCTATTTGACTTTATGTCTAGGTTTATAACTTATCAGAACCACTTTTGGATGGTGGATTTCGCATCTTTTATAATCCCAATTTTGAAAGGCTCATTCTGAAATTTATTGTGCCTTAAGCTTATTTTAGCTTATTCATTAAAATTATCATTACCTATATTTGTAAAAACCAGCTTAGTAGTAGACTAACAGAGAAATATCTTTACGGTATTAAACGTTAGTTGAGTGGGCTCAATGAACTGTGACTTGATTGTGTCAGTAAAGTTTAGCGTAGGAACAGCCATATTTTAATACAAATATTACCGATTATTAAAGCAAGGTTTCAAGAAACTATGCATTAGTAGGTACGTGATCGATAAGGGAATAAAATGTGTCTATGAAGCAGGAGTTAACTTTTTCTAAGTCTTCAAAAATAATGTTTATTTTTTCAACCAGTGGCAAACGTCAGGATATGAGGCGTGTTATTGATGTTTGATGTGAATGTGATCAAATCTTTATTTCCTTGCAGGATCAATCTGCCATAAAACTCTCTCTCTCTCCCTCGCTGGTCTTTCTACCTAGGATGAATGCATGACACTTTGATAATTCTTGTGTAAACCGAGATTATTATGTATTACTTACTTAGTAGAGATATTTTGCTGAATAAAAGTGGAGCATATTGGGCAAATATTGGTCAAGAAATAAACAAGTTTCAGATCAAACTGGAATAAATTCACTGTCACTTTGTTCGTATTATTTTTCAACAAGCATGAAGCAGTGGGCAAGGCTAGTACAGTTTATTTTTTTCATCGCAATGGTACATCAAAATTACATGGAAATGCCGGAATCCAAAAATAAGAAGAATTATTCTGCAATGCGTCCTCCATGCACAAAAAGAAACGCAATGGAAGGGGACTGATTTACAACATTGATAATGAGAGATTTGAGTTTTTTTTTATGAACATCAACACATAAATCAAGCCTGCTGGCGTCTAAATGATGTCGTCTAAATAAAGATTGTACAGAGAATCTGTTTATTTTGCAACTTTTAGCACAACAATCTCCATCCTTGCCTAGCAGAGTTACTTTACGAAAACTTTGACTTTTGACAGCAATTAATAACAAATTGCATATATTTACAAATTGTCCATATACCCGTTCTTACCATTCTCAACACATATCACATTCTGGATTTACTAATTAAAGAAACGCTTCTTGGATGGCGATGGGGTGGAAGAAACCTCTTCATTAGGAATGATTACTTCATTAGTTCGTATCAACTATTTTTCTTCGACGGACGGATAGCTGGTGGTAGTAGAATACCAAGTAAATAATATTTTAAGCCATAGTTTCAAGGCGTCATGGTCTACTTACATTCATTGGAAGTTGGAACTTGGAAGTTAATTTTTGGAGTTTTTTACCATCTAAGGTTTCTTGGGTAGACAATCATAAAATCCAGTATAATTTCAAACTATTACGTCAAGAATAATGTAAAATGATCATGTTGGAACCATATAAATAGTTTCTTCAACAGGCCAATTCCCCACAGTCACTAAATAATAAATTCCGCTTTATCTCAATTGTATACCCCTAAAAAGTTGGAACCAATTCAATTATTTAATATTCATAGTTATTTTGAACATCAATATCAATAAAACTGTTAAAAGCCATGTCTTCTCGTCGTGAAAGAAATTCTAACAATCGCCTGTTCCAAATGAGAACTTTTATATTATTAACTTTGGCTTGTTATTTCCTTTCGTTGGTTGATTCGAAGTCTTTAGCAGGGGATAAGAGTCAAAGTGTTATTACAAAGCATCAGGTAAAATTACAGTTTAATTAAAGGATTTCTGGCAGAATGATTAATGATACTACGGCTGATCGCTGATATTAATTGATGAATTGATAGTAAATAGTACTACCAATACCACTGAACTTTCTAATTCAACTTTTGTTAAATCTTTCTGCAGGAAAAACAATCCTTATATTATGGTTCGGCTGAAGAGGACGATGTCTTAAATGGGGTCAAAAATATGGTAATATTAAGCATAAAGATCTGTTCACGAGGCAGTTGTAGTAAAATATTGAAGCATAAAGTGAAATAATAATAACATACATATATAACTGAATTACAGAATGTTCACTCAAGATCAAAACGGTCAAGGTCACCACCCATTTGGCTTATAAAATGTCCCAACACAGACGCCTCATGCATTCCAGGGTCACTTTATTGCCCGTGTCCCGTCACAGACCATAGTGATGGCAATAACGATAATTATTTTAGTAAACTTTTAAGGAAATTAGGGTTTTAGATTACTTTTATTGAATCCAGTAGATCTTTGTAATTTCTTGTTTGCTTATGAGCATGAGTAATCTGTATTTTATTTATTTTACTGAAGGATTTTTATACAATTTGATGCACTTATACATAAGATATTTTGATACAGCGAATAGAATAAAGACTGCCAATTAGTCATCTTCAATTTTAAGCTCAATTTGTTAGCTAATTGTTTGTACCAACGATGACAAGTTTGTCATAAAAATTTCATTAATATAGAATATAGCATGCTATTTTAGTTAAAAGTTACCAATCTTAAGCAGCTATATTTCAGTTGGGTTTTAAACCGTAGGTAATTCTTAACGTTAATCCGGACATAGCTGGTAAAAAAAAGTTGAACGTGAATTACAGAACTAGTCTTCGGTACTGATGCTACGTAGTTCTATAGTAGCTCTATACTATTGTTACTTTTAAGACCGCAACACTATATCTACGTCTGTGACCGCAACTGACTCAGCCCTTGTATGATAGGAACTTTAAGGAAGCTAGGATTGGAGGACCCTTATAAGCCTTAAAATTAACTTCAAATTTCTTATTTTTATTTACCACTCCAATTATCTTCCAATTTTAGGAGATTAGTTGTTTTAAGCTTTCTAGCTATTAACATCGGCCAGAGCTTCAACAAGTTATTATAAACTTGAGACAAACTACTTCACCTTTAAAAGAGTTACATAGAATACCCATATTTCCTGAGAAGTAAGTTACAATTCAGTCAGACGGAAAAAATATAGTATGAATTTAGCTAAATATGAATTATAGTATAGTCTGCACTTGTAGACGATTGTAGCATGTCTGAGGAGTTTGCATTGAAACTATGTTACTTTAATATTAAGATGATAATAATAATGCATTTTATTGCGTGATAGTTTAATAAGCTAAAATGTTTTGAAATCTATGTTTTAAATTTTAAAGGTATTAAATAAAGAGCGAATTTCTTTAAAATTCAATGGTATAATAATGGTTTATGACATTTCCAGGTATTCTTCAAAATTAAAACGATAATAAAACCCTGTCAAAACAACTTTTTTTATAAGTGAAAATGATAGATGTCAAGAACACGATCAGTGCAAAAATGGAAAATGTATTTGTACCTTGGGATGGAATGTAAAGCATTGCACTTTGTGAAAGTGCATAATAATAATAGTTAGCAGTTTTTAATTTTATTTTCTTACATTATTTATAAATAATAATCTGCATATTTAATGCCGTTCAAAGCACGATTTGTAGTTTCCTAGTTATCAATATAAATCTATTAACTAATAAATATGTCTTTCAAAATGCCCGACTTCAACCATCAAAATATGACTCAATTCCGTAAAATTACTTGGTACATTTTTAAAATTAAAACGAATCTAAGTTAGATATTTTTCATCAACACTGCAGGTAAAAATTGTCCAGCTAAGCATTAGTTACTCTCGTGAGGGTTCCGTTCTTTGCTAGTTACCTGTCTTTCTTAGCGTAGCCTTAACTGTTAACATAAACTAAAACTTTGCAGCTGAATAATTTTGTATTTTAAAAGGTTCTTCTCCACTTAAGTAAGTTTAGTCTCCAAACTTCTTCTGCAGGAAAGGGTTACACCCTTATCAAATATTTATAACCCAAGTTTCTACTTCCTCAGCATTTGCACCGCATAAGTATGCTTTGCTTCCTTAAAATCAAGCTAAACGCTATGGAACGTTCATGTTTTTGGACCATGTCCAGTCGCATCCCTCAGCATGGAGTAGCTCCGACTCTGGGATTTAAAGATTTAAAGGGTTAAAAGGCAACCGAGTTTTCATTATAAGCACAACCACATGTAGAGTCCAGTTCCTATTGTTTCCCATTGTCATCAATCCATGCATTTAAGGAAAGGTTTATTTTCTTAGTAAATTGTTAAAAAAATTACAAAAAATGCCAAGGATTCGGAAGGGCCCTTCCTAACCCAGCCCAAGTCCGATGTGGCTTCCCATTTCATACAGTTTACTAGGTAGTATGTAGTAATGTATAATTGGAGGATCCAGAAGCAGAAACTCTAGTAAGATGATGGTTGAAGAAAGCTGTAACGGACATTGGTAAAAAGGATTATCCCTACCCCCAATATCTCCTATGCTATCTTATGATGAGGCTGGCTTGCAATGGTTTCTCATAAGGAGGCATTTAAACTAGGGATAAATACAACTAGTGGTGATTCCTTAAGGATTGGGAAGCAGGAAACGGACAAACCAATTTCTTACAATATTTAGATATGAGGATATGACTAGCATAGATGTAGTCTGATCCCATTCCACCATCATTTTTTATACTAACTGACCTTTACCTAGATTATCTTTTTAGCTAGAATGGATAGGATGAATAATAATTTCTCCACCCGACAACCCAACCGGGAATAAAAATAAACCCAAGCTACCTAAGGCAGGCATTATAGTACATTTTCTCCATGCTATTTAGTAGGAACAGGTTTAAAGTTTGCACAGCATGGTTATTCAAAATGGCAATTTCACAAGAGTCCTTCAGCTCAAATGGTTACTTCAGGGAAGGGTCAAGGCTCAACAGTTACTTTTTTATGTTTCAACGAGAAACAAGGAAAAAAGACTTGGTTGTTTGAGAAATTTATGATTTTACGGTTTTTGAAAACTGTAAGAAGGGGAAAGCTTGTCCATAAAATATGGCTGCAAGTAGTTCTCATGATTTAGTGAGTGAAGCGGTTAAAAACATTGGACCGGAGTTGCTAAATCGCATCTCTGAACTGGTCCAAGAGGGTGAAACGGTTTGGGACAAGTTGCTAAACGAACAAGCCCTTTGTACCCAACTTATCGCTGAGGTAAGATGACAAACCGGCATAAAACGCTTTCAATGCCCGTTTCGGTAACTCGAAGTAAACCCTGGTAAATTAATTCTTTCAGCAAGTTCTGGTCAACGATAAGTTCGCTGAATATCATGACATCTGGGCAGAAGACCCCTTGCAATACAATGATATCATGACTTTCCACCAATTCAACGAAATAGACGAGGAAGTATCTGGGTTAGGTGGATGGATGCAAAATATTGAATTCAGAGTTCAACAAGCCATGGAATCCATAAGGGTGGGAAATTAATTATTAAACTTGATAAGCCCATAACCACACTACTAACGATGATCTTTAAAGGATTTTTCTCTCAATAAATTCACCTCTCCCTTATTTATAGAATCTCCTGGAAATGTATACAGAGAAGATCAACATCCTTAGAAAGCTACCCGAAGAAATTTCCCAGGCCAGGGAACCCAATGATTTGGAAAGTATTAATTCTCGTTTACAGAACTTCCAATGGTAGGTAGACAAGGGACGCATCTCGACTTTTAATGACTACTTATTTATTCTTATACTCCCTGGAGTTTAACTAAAACCACTTGATCCATTTATTCCTACGTTTAGATAAATATCCGCTACAGTTTTGGTAATAAAGTAAAGTTAAAGAGCAATGTGAAATTTTTCTTTAGGATTCAACTGGCATCAATTCCAAACGTTTCCAGTTTGATAGATGAATGGAGAGCTAAGGGAATGGACCAGAGGGTAAGCCACTGTATACTTCAGATGACTCAGCTTATCCACACTCAGCAGCAACAAGATGAGCCAGAAGTTGAGAACTTATCGCCACCACATCCTATAACAACATCATCCTCATCATCATCTGAAGCCATTAATGGGTCTCCAGACGGGACTCAAATGGACCACTAGAAAGTAAATGAAGGAGGACTTGATGTAATGGGATCGGGGATATTAGAATAAGTTTACGTAGAATCAAACTGGATGTGATATTAAGTGTCGTGTTTATTTGTGTATTTGACACTGCCAAAAATTTCTGAGGCAATTTTACATTTGATTAATTATTAACTACATTCAAGAAAACGGAGTCATGTTAATGTAGATATGGACGATTATATTAGGGATCTTTTGGATATGCCTTTAAATACCTTTTGTTTTAGAAGGTCTCAAGGTTGAAATTGCTGTGATATTATTTTTAGAGTTGTTTTGGTATAATATAAATATAATCAGATTTAAATGTATTAGAGTAGAAATGTGAATTGTCATTTTTCTGTTATAATAATGAACCAAAATTACACACTTGTTTTTTAGTAAATTTTAACAGGAATTCTGATTACGCGTTTAAAGCATTTTTGTTAAAAATTAACTATGTTGATAGGAAAAGACGAATAGCATTACTTAATGTATTAAGCGATTATAGATTAGGTCACGCCTGCATTCAGTGTTAATTTAACGACTACCAATCTGTGATATTAGCTTAGTTTTGTAAAATTACTCCACTAACACATTTTCCACGAACTGTAAAAAGTATTTTTTACACAAGAGCTTGACAATGAGCTTAGATATTAATCAAATAAACTGTACCCCAGCCGTAATAACTTTTTATCCGTCATTAAGGCTTTGCTTACATTTATTTTATATGAGGGTAACTTATTATTGCAACTTTCATCCAAAAGCTTACGGTAATTTACTCATAACGAGGAAGGCCCATGCATGGAACGGTAGTAGTAAAAGAATGGAAGTTTGGTAGATGGAGAAATGGAGATTAATGATTCTTGGCTGGCAGGAAGAAAAGGCATGACTTAAAGCACTCCGCAGACTGAAAAGACTCCGCAGTTTGACAATTCACATTTGACTTTCTATTTGTATACGAAAAGTTTCACCCAAACGGCCTATCCGAATTTTTGTGTTTTATTCACAATTTCATAATATAAAGTTAAGCTTGGGTATTTTATCTTTTATCTTTTACCTTTTAATGCATGCAAATCTGCATGACGCAACGAAAAAATGTAAATGAAGTTTTGTACGTACAAACCTTTCTGCAATCTTGAAACATGCTATTTACCTTACTCAATTTATGCTGCATGGAAATTGGTACATTAAAGCGTGTAACAGTAAGTAACAGTAGATATGAACTGAACAAATTTTTAGACCATGAGAAAACGAAACGAAATAGGCCGGAATTTACCTTGTGGCTTTGGAGAGGGAAATGCCAGTTTATTATGGGATTCTAACAGCGTTTTTCCACATAAGAGAAAGCTTATCGGTACAGAGGGTAGCTGACTAGAAGGACATGAGTTGTTTTTGGTTGCGGGGATTAGGCAATGAAATGCAGACGTTGGTATTTCATGTTTTGATTGCCTCGGAAATATAAAACCCCAACATGGTTTAGTTTTATTTAAGCTTATATTGTATGGGAAATGTAGTCTGCCTGTTTGGGTCGCATGTTATGTTGGCTAGGCTTGGTTTCAATTTGTGCATCTGTGCTTGGAGTGAACACAGTAAATTCCTCTGAACGTTGAACCACAATGTTAATTATGTAAATTTATTCCAGCTTAATGAACACTAGGAGGATTGTTTTGAATTAGTGATTTATTGTCCTTGCTGATCAATAGCAAAAAATATCGTGGATTTTCAGAATTGTAATTTCTATAATATGACAGAATTCCCTGCTTCAAAGCTCAATTTCTGAATTCTTAGCTAGCTTTTATAATCTAAACTCCAAGCCAAATCCAGCCAAATCGGTTTAGGTTTACCGTTGGTTTGCGTTTTGACCTTTTTAAGGTCGAAGGTCAGAACGTACAATTCCCGAATAGCTCCTATGCTCAAATAGATTTAAAAAGCCATTTTTAGGGACCACCATTAAGAAAATCTGATCAAAATTACTACCCTCTATACATACTGACAAAGAATACATACTCCGTTTTATTACTTAGTAGAGATGAATACTAACATTTCGTAGGAAGTATTTGAAGAGCAAAAGAGACTGTTTAGAGAAGAAGAGGATGCTACCTAAATGGACTATGCCTTATTAAACGTACTCTAATTTTTAGAGTACTACATGAGAAAATGAAGCAGTTCTTGGGATCTGATTGAGTAAATTTCTAAAAAACCTTCCAACAAAATTGCGTAGCTTATTGCATTCAAAAAGATCCTTCTAAATCTTACTATTAAAAGATTAAAAGGGACCAAAAAAGTTTGAGCTCCTCTCCCAATTCTCAACTTAATTTTCTAACAGAATTTCGTTTTTGAACTCGTCGTGATCTTGACTTTGCAAAGGATTTAAAAATGGAAATATTTAAAGTGCTGAACTTTGTACTTCTGAGACTTAACTACTCTAATAAAAGGTTTTAGTTGAATTAGGTGATCTAATATAAGCACCATATCTCATGAAAAATCAAAAAATGCTCAGAAATGCTCAGAAAAAAATCTAAATCCCTTTTTCTCAGACTTAATTAATTTTTCTAACGCCAGCTCCCACTTTAACTTTCTTCTATATGACGTTTGACGATGTGCGAATTTCAGATAAACTTTTTATATTGATGGGGATTTGTTGGCAAAGATTTGTAAGAAATCAATTCTGTCTTATTTTTCAGATAAAAGTGTTCTATCTAACTTTCTAAAGTACCCATTAGTGGGCCAAGTCCTAATCTGACCTGACGACAAGCCAATTTCACCTGGGTAGGCCTGAAGATAATAATTTTCTCCTTTACGGATCTGTCATAATTTATAAACTTTTAGCTTTGACTTCACCTTCCTTCTCTCAAATCCCAATGATTTAAATCATGTTGGAAGATAAAAACATGTAAAATTCCGTCACTCAAAGTAAGAGAAAAGTAATGAGAAAAGTTAGTTTGTAATTCTTTTGAGATTTTGGAAAACCTCTGAGCTTTCATTATGTCTTCGTTAGGTACGAATGCATACATATGTAGCTACATCTGGTCTTTCAACGGAAGATCAGGACATTATCGGTTTGTCAATTACTTTTAATGATGACTGAAAGTGTTCAATCCCTCAGTAATCCAAATTCTCATCCTCTAATCAGAGGAATGGAGAAAGCAGGGGTTAGCTAAATCGGAAGGCAAAAATCGATTGGCTTACGATTTCCCCAAGGAATCTGTAAGGAATCCTGGCTTACGCTATTCTAAGGAAGTATGGGCACTTAAGACTAAGATGCTGGGCCCATTACACGATTATTACTATTACTCTCTACGTGAATTAAGTGATTGCAGTTCATTCATTGGTTCCATAACCGCAGCTCCAAAGAAGCATAATCGTTTTGAGCAGATATAAAGAGCGGCTGCTGCTGTGCTAAATCAGAGCAATTTTTCTGGATGTAAAAGCCTCATAATCCGAAATATAATTCCTTACGCGTGAGACACGGTAGGACATAGTTAAATGGGAAGTTAGAAACTGGCATTTCACAGACAGTAGACTCATAATAAACTAACTAACTACAAGGCAAGGGTTATATACAATTTACTTTAGTTTCCTCGTTTAGATCCAAATGGTGATTATCGTTTGGCAACACAACACATCAGAAGCAGCAGTAATGTTGGTAATAATAAT
This sequence comes from Hydroisotoma schaefferi, assembly GCA_034682405.1. Lineage (NCBI taxonomy): Eukaryota > Metazoa > Arthropoda > Collembola > Entomobryomorpha > Isotomidae > Hydroisotoma > Hydroisotoma schaefferi. Next base: position 53,513 of record JAQFZX010000321.1, on the reverse strand, counting down.
ATTATTACTACCAAAAGCAAAAATGATAAAGACTTGTGTCGAGTGGAGACGTGTTTCTGATGTAATTTCTATCAATTTAAGTTCAACAAAACTAGAAATGGCGTTAACGGTAACTTTGAAACCCACAAAATGTTTGGCTTTCAGCTTATTGGAAAGTTTTAGAACGGAATTAGAGTTGGGCTTAATACTTTTCTTTATCGATTGACGCTTTAAAGGCACTTAAAATACTTTGCAAGTAGAATATTAATGCTACTAGTGCTGATAAAGTGTAGGTATCTTTAAGTAGTAGGATTAAAATTGCATCAAAAAGAGAGCACAGCAAGGCGATACTTTTGACATGGTTGGAACAATTCGTCTTGACAGAACGAGATCTTCAAGTCCGATAGTTTAGGAAGGTGAAGTAAGGAATTTTAAAAAGGCACTCTGACGATTTCAAATATTTATGTAATGCTCGACCTACTTTACTGTGGACTGCGGGGCGTATACTATGTTCAAAACAAATCCAACTTCAAAGGTAGTAACTTCTATTCCTGGAGTTAAGATTCGGCTCTTAAAATTAGTTACCATCATATCATACCAAACCCTACATGTTACACAGTATTTTGTATGCCGGCTATTGGTTCTGATGGATCTGATGGTATTTGGGACTTGGAAGTAGGAAAATGAATTAAGTTAAGAAAGCACAAGTCTCATTTTCCTTTCAAGACTTCTCTGGAGAATTGGTGATTTAATTCAAACAGATTAACGGTCCTAGAAAGTCCTTCTTACTCACCTATACTAATCCTCTTAATGCAAACATTGCGGAGTGCAAAATTACATAAATGCCAACTTCAATTCAATTCTAATCCATACTATCCCTAGATTTGAGTGCTGAAACCCCCATAAAAATAAACGAAGTCAGCAGATTCACTGCGGAGAGCAGAGAAATTAGATTACCAGGATTATTAGAGTCGCAGTCTCGTGGTATTTGACCTTATCTAGAACAACCCTGTCTACATAAAATAGAATTCTACTTCATGTTTATCCATTCACAATTTGATTAGTATGCTGAAATAATTGTGAAGACGCTTTCTATGGAATGTACGACGTAATTATTGTCTCTTGATTACTGGAACAGTTAGCCCGTCAGGCGTACAAATGTTTAGAGCCTGACATAGAATTAAATAGAGAATGTGGAAGGAATAGATTGGGAAAAAGTTTGTTGTGTCGTTAATCTCCTATGGCCATAAAACGACTAGGAGTAGTGAGGTCCCATAGGACATAATTCTTCCGAGCAGAAATTCTAAAAAGTAAATTATATCCTTGCCCTTTGCAGGACAATCTCATTATTGGTTTCCACTATAAGAATATACATATGCTCAAAGTTTTAGACCAGTTGTTGTTGGCAGTCTTTATTCCCGAATCGGACAAAGACCAGCTTATTCATCCGTGCGTAAAGCAGTTGTACATTGGTTTATATTGTATATATTGGTTTCGTTAAAGCCTCATCAGTAGTAAAGCGTTGACAATGAGTGGGCAAAGGGAAGAAGAACAACATAGGACAGGACATGACATGGTCAATCTCATCGCAACGAAGCGTATGCTCCCATTAAGTACTCCACGGGAAGGAAAACTAGGAACAATTTCACCAAAGTTATTGGACAGAGAGAGAGAGATATGCAGGATACTTTAAGTCTATGGTGGAGTGAAAGCGACTAAAGCTCATACAATATAAGATTACAGAGAAGGATGTTTTGTAGAAACCCAAACGTAGTCATCATTCATGCTTTGCAAAGTGTTACCCGGACCGAAATAGAAGGTACTTTACTAATATGGGTATTTCCTTGTATTTAGTAATGGAGAGCGGAGGAGTAAACGGGAACATTCTATAGAATAGTAAAGTGTCCTTTCGAAAGTTTAAATTTGTGCTCATGTTTTTCCAAAGAAATCCACTTCAGAGAGGAATTGATCCATGAGCGTTCGACCGACCGAACTGTTGTAGATAGAATTAGGATATGACGATGGGATTTGGGCTTTTGGGCAATGTTTGTACCTTCTTTGTTACATCCTTTGAAAATATGTGAAGTAAAACGAGCATTATTTGACTAACTTCGCTAGTTAAAGTGAATGAGCCAGAGTTGAGAACGATTTAAGACACTACACATTGTCGTAAGTACGTCATGTATTCCAATCGATTGGTTTCCTTCTTCTTCGGAGGCGTAGAGCAGTTGTTGATCTCATTTGTGTCCAATCATCTCTCATTATCAGACTCTTTGGTCAATCAAGATGCAATTACGTACTTCATTATTTTTTCGGAATTTTCGTTCCTCTTATTATATATTTGTTGTCGGGTCGAGATGAAAAAACGGATAGGCCACTAAGAATAATTAAGAGTTTTGTGTGCTGATTGAGTAACCGCAAAACTACCCCTTAAGCCACCAGTTACGGGCAGATTGTTAGTTTGATGCAAAAGTAATATTATTATTATAGATATCTGAAGAAAATCTGACGAGATTGCTATTTAGCAATCGTTTTAGATTCTACATGCAGTTTATTAATGTTCAACAGTAGTAATAATAATCCTGATCCTATCATTTACATCCTTCTTCCTTCTCTTCTTAAACGTACAGATCGCAATCTATTGCACTAAAGCTTGACCTTGGTGGTCATTTCATGGATCGCTTCTTCGAATTATTACAACTGCATAATTGTATGCTGTTTGTTCATTTTTTATCGGACAGCTAACATGTCCATACAAGCAAAGGGGCCAATTTAGATTCATATACTATTTTTCTGTTTTTATATAACTCCCTTTGTTATAATATTAGTATTGCATGGACGGTTTTTTTTATTGGAAAACAATAATTGCTGAAGTTTTAAACAATATCTTAAATAATCCATGCAACAATGTATTCCGTGATTATATTACCGTGACTAACCTTCGCTTCAATAAAATTCCATGAAGTTCATGAATGAGACTCGATTTCCCAACTTCTTTTATAGTTGGAGACTTAACTCCCAATCTTATGGAATCAGTTGGACTCAAATTTATAAACTTTCTGCAATAAAAATGCAGTAAGATAGATGTTGATCTTTAGCTGTTATTAAGTTCCAGTACTAAAAAAGAGTTCGTTAAAAGCACTACACTAGCAACTCACTAAGGCTGTTTTGTGCTGCGGATGTACAACCCCCTTGTACTGCAAATCATTGAATATGCTACTTGAAAATAAGTACTAATGCAAGCTCTAGAGGGATTTTCAGCCTATCGAAATTTGCAATGCTAAATCATTATGTGAACTATAAACCGCATTCTTTGCTAAAACTAAGTTTGTCTTTTATTTCCTTGCTCTAAGGACCAGTTAGTTTTTTTCCCTCTTTCTTCATGCATCCCTTGTTCCGTTTGCGTTGGAGAAGCCAGAAAGTGGATGAGAAATGGGTACTATTCTGTTATTGAAAGGACTAAATTGTGTTACGCGTTCCGAACGGCGAAACAAAAAATGCTGCTCTTCTAAGCGCTACGAAAGTAGATAAAACGGGATGATTGATTCGAACATTGAAGATGACAGCAGACGAAGACTGTTGAACCAAGGGTTATCTTCAGTGACATACGCTATCATGATGGAGTGGAGATGCAATAGAACTTGATTCCGAACTAAATCCCATCCATCTCTTTTCTAGGAAGACACACCCACTATTCTAATAAGCCAAACGAGCTATAAACTGAAGAACCCGATAAAAGCTTTTCTATTAATTTTATTCCGTCATCAATTGGATTCTGACGAAGTAGATATACACCTGTCTGTATTCTTAGTTAAAGATGTTTTACCTAAATGTGCTTCCTCTACTTTAGTCTTCTTTCGTCTACTTCGACAAGTTCACATAAATTATTAAGTTTGTGGGTTTTATAGTGTAGTTTAGGAAAGTCTGTAAAGACCATGTCAAGGCCTTGATGCAAACGGACAAGTCGGATTGAAAGCAAAATTAAAATACCCTGTGTACATAACAGGCGTAGATGCCAGATGGTAGGTTGACGTTTGTTGGTGAAAATTTAATTAAACTTTCCCCTAAGAAATAGGAAGACTATGATTAACGTCACAGAGTACTAATCCCCAAATGGACAAGATGTGGAATAAAGCACCGGAAAAAGCTATTATTCGTTACGATCTAATCTTGTGTATTTACTTAAGATGCTTATCAATAGATGTATTTTAAGTGTCCAAAATTTAAATATAAATTGTTATTTTTATTGCTGGGCATAGGATTAGCGGAGGGAAGAGATTAGATTAAACTAGAATAGATAGAGACAGATGGTGGATTTTCACTTTTTTTTAGGTGAGCAAACGCTGGAGCTTCTTGGAAGAAAGTTTTAGAAAGTTAGACAGTATTCCACGAAGTTCAGTACTTTTTACGGGTCTGTATTGTTAGGTGAGTAGCATCATCTTATTATGGAGCAGATTTTTCTAACTTTATCTATTCATCGGAACGGAAACATCACATCAGTCCCATAATTGGCGAATATGGAAAACAACCACCAAGTTAAATTAATTAAAATGTTAGGTGAAAATTAAAACTTCATAAAATCTAAATGGAACCAACTATGAAGAACGGTGCTCAAATATATACCGTATTATCTCGAATAGCGTTAATAGGGACACTAATTAATTTTTCAGTTTCTTTGGGGTCAAATTTAACATACAGTTAAAGTTAAATGGGGCTTATGGGGTTCTTAATAGTAATTAAGCGGGACACTATTCGAGAGGAGACACTATTCGTGGGAGGACCTATTCGAGTATATACGATAGTCTTTTCTAATTTGTGGTAATTTATCAAACAAGATAATTTGAAGATTATTTGCACTGAAAGCCTTCAAAGATACTGTACTGTTGCTTTACTTCCCTTTTTCTAAATTAACCCATCATATCTTATAGATAGAGTTAGATTTTATGATCGAGAACAAATGGTGGTAGCTAAATATAATTTAAGCAAAGTTTTTTCAGGACCGAGGAAGCTAATATGCAGTCTAAACATTCAAATCATCTAGCATGGAACACTTGCTCTTCTGCTTTTCCCATTCCCCTCCCCTCAGAATGTTGTACGTGTACATGATTCCTTATTTCTGCATTTTGTCTTGTATATAAAAAAAGCTGTTCTAGGGTGTATCGACTATCGTCAAAATCTAAACTGCTGGTTGTTTGCGAGGTTTTTGTGTTCAGCGTCATCAGAGTGAATTTAGTGCCTCTACACTTTTGGAGAGCTTCAATTCATGATTAGGTTGACAATTGGAGCCGAAGAAAGCCTAGAAATATTTGAAGAATACTTTACTCTATGCATAAGATATGATGATTACTTTTGGAGAGAAGTAGCAGATGCAGCAATGAAGCAGAAATTCTTATACATACTAAAGCTAAAATGCGTCCTGGTATTCTATGTAGTGGGAATTCTATATTCTACATTTCTGTTAAGATACTCAACTCAACTGGAAGAAACCCAGGCCTTTGAAAGTCAGTTGAAATGATCTGTGCGGAATTACTGTTAAGGTTGAGATTCGTAGGTACAATACCTACGGGATATTATTAGAACTTGCAAGTGGAAGAAAATAAGTAAGAAAAAAGTCGGCTAATGCTTTCACTCCAGTGTCTCTGTACTGAAGAGTTGTGAGAGATTTGGGCCGCGTATGGGACCGCAGTAGCAATGGATACCATATTCCAATGCAGTCACAACATTTTCCCCCAGTCTCAAGCAACCCTTTCCAAGCTCAACTTCTCACCAACTTTCACCAAGCAAAGACCAGAACAATGTCATTTCTGTACCTTGAGAAACATCATTAAATTGGTGGTAGCCAAAGTCAAATATCTAGGTCGATAGGCCGCAGTAGACAGTTTTAAAAGCAATTTATTAAATGTGGATCAAAGAAAAGGCCGAATCTAATCTTTGGTTTGGGATGAAACTATTCAAAACGGCTTAGAAAGTGGCTTTGCTGGAAATAACGGGCCGTCGAGAAATAACCCAGTGGAACTCAAGTTTGGTTAAGACACTTCAGAGAGATGGGTACTCCAACTTCGTATGAGAGCTCAATATCCAAGCAGTAAATAACTCTTGTGAGGATCAGCAGATCTAGAGATTACAACATCTTGCCGAATTCTTGTAAAAGTGTTTACTGTAAAGTATTTTTTATATTTTTTCTCACATCAGATTGCGGTTACTATCTTGTCTACGAGTAAAGTTAATATCTTTGACTAGACATTATCATTATCATCGGTTGATGTTATCTGTAGCTAAAAGGGGAACGTGATGCATCATTTTTGGTCGGTTGAGTTACTTTGGTAGGCAACGATATATTTTATTCTTGTGATGGGTTTGCCATGCAGAAAATTTATACAATACTAAGAGAATAGAACAGGGTAGTAAGTAAGTAGTATGGAAGGAGCTGCTTAACTGGATAGGCTAAAGTTAGGAATTTGCGTTGCTCAAGACGTGTCCAAATTACAGTACGAATAATCTAAATCTATGGGGGATGATATTACTATTTCCTTCCCATTAGTGAGCTGAAATCTGCTGAACTAGTAATTTTGTGATACATCTTTTTTATAAAAAAAAAGACAAAAGAGGGCTAGAAATACCAGAAAACGGCTAAAATTTATAATAGGATTTCGCGATTTACTGCGTAGACATTCTCGTCTGGAAATAAAGTTACACGGAGGACTAAATCTGTGCATGTGACATTGTCAAAGATGGACAGTGGTCGAAATCTACACTGCTTGTGGAATATGTTTAACTTGAGAAATATCAGCAGGATGCTGAATCTCGATCTTCTTAGTTCAATTGAGCCCAGAGACAATAGAATGGGGATGGATAGGTTGAGACTGGCAAGGTCTCCGGACAAGAATCAAGAACTTGGAGATGACAACGATATACTTTGGTCGAGTGGTCAAGAATCTTTAGAGAGTGTCTCTCTCGATTCCCAATCACCCATTTGGACTTCTGGTAATGGTCATGGAGGAATGGAATTGGAAATAAATTCACTAGTAACAAACAGCAAATACGAGAACGATTCTAGTAGTAATTTCATTGAATGGATGATGAATGGAACCACTACTGCCACAAATGCATCCTCCTTTGATCCAACGGACCTTCCTGTAGACTTGAGGATCATGAGTGACAACTCTCGAACTTGTGTGATTGTCTACTTGATTTTGTTTTTGATTGCATCAACAGGGAATCTCACCGTGTTTATTTCATTCTACAAAGTGTATAGGAAGCATGGTAGCAGGATCTCGTTGCTAATTTTGCATCTCTCAATAGCAGACTTGATTGTCACCTTTTGTCTTATCCCAATAGAAATAGCGTGGAGAATCACGATACAGTGGTATGGAGGGAACATTTTGTGCAAATCATGCCAATTCCTAAGGGCTTTCGGACTTTATCTTAGTTCCATGGTGTTGATTTGTGTGAGTTTTGATCGTTTCTTTGCCATCCTTTTCCCCATGAAGATGATGTCTGGGATGGGAAAGCGGAGGGTGAAACTTATGTTGGCCATGGCTTGGATTGCTTCCGGAGTGTTCTCAGCCCCACAGGTTTTGCTCTATTTATGCTGTACATTTATTATTCATACTCTTATACTCGATCCTCATGGGCTTTTAATTTCAGTTTAATACTCAGCAATAAAATAAGGATCAATATTTAAACGTTTAACAAGTAAGCAACCGGAAGGATAATATTTAGTAGTCTGGGCCAGCGTCGGCAAGTTTTATCGACCGGAGACTAATTCGTAAATCATGTCCAGCCCATAAAGCAAGTTTAGTGTTTAATACAACACAAAATTCGTTTAAAAGTGTTAAGGCGATCTTTGAATGGTTCATAATTTATAATCCAACAACCTCGTGGGTGCAAGTTACTGGAAGTGGGTTTTAAACTCATTGACAGTAAATTCATGTTTTTACAGGTTCTTTAGTACATTCAGCTTTCGTACAATTCACAAATGTTATAAATTTACTGTTATATATTTAAACTTCAAATGTAGCTGTCATACATACTACCTCAGTTAGAATTTTCTACAGGAAAAATAATAAGAACAATAATTATTGTGTGTGGTTTTTCCACATACTTATGCATCGCCTTCCCTTCTACATAAAAAAATTCAGCGTTTATTCTAAAATTAATTTAATTATGGAAATACATTTCTCACTCATTAACAGAACAAACGGTTTCACTGCAGCCGAACTTGACTAGACTAAACTAACTAAACTAGATCTGTCTTGATTTATTGCATCGTCAGTCTAACAACATACATATGGAAGGAGTGAACTCATAAATAATACACCAGCTTGGAAGATACTTCTCCATAAAACTCAATGTGACCACGACCACAAACAACTGCTTGCTCAGTAGTAAAAACAATAGCACAATAGTCAGTGTTGCGGGTAGTCAACTAAGCCATCGATAGCTTCAATAACATCTTCGGAACCTTGTTAGCAAATAATTGAGCTTTTCCCATTATTCTAAAATATTGGAAATAAAATGCATTCGCTGCCTAAAGATTCCCTTTGCAGACACGCCTTTAGAGTATAGAATAGTAATCTAAGAACAGGCCACTCAACAACGTTTGGTTGATATAATTTCCTCCGTCGCTTTACTCCAGGCTTAACTAGGTTCAAGCTTTACTCACGGATTCTGAAGGTATTGCAAATGTAAAGTCGGAAAGTAGTAAAGTTATAGTATTGAGAAAGCAATAAACATCGCACCTACGAACTATAAGGTACTTGTTAGTAACACCCACCCTATCTCACACACCATAGTGGGTTTGCAATTTAACATGGATTATATCATCTCCTTTGCGTGCTGTAGACTTTATTTTATCATTACTACACAACAAAAAGCTTTGAAGTTGGTAGAATGGTGCTGGATGCTTGAGTGGGATGGAAACTGACACGGTTTTAATGCAAAAATGTCCAATTTTGGTTACGTGTATTTCTTCAACTTTACCTTATAAAGCATACGGCCCAAACTTGTGATGTAGTAAATATTTTTATGGCCGGGTGCCTTGCATGATGTGATGTAAATGGAAATGTAGCTGAAACAGGCATCGCACTTGAGAATATCAACAGCCACGAAAACTCCTACAACGTCTAAGATCCTGCATTATGTCACAAAGTGCTAGAAGTTATTTTAAGAATGCTTCCACTCAAGATATAAGGGCACCTGCAACATGTATAAGTTTCTTATCTAGAAGTGATTTAAATTTACTTCTGTCTTTGCAACCAAAACCCTGCTTAGGAAGAATAGAATAAACCCTCTACAGTTAAGCGTAGAAAACAAAATTACGTAAAGAATTTCTTGCCCATCGCTGTAACTCTTAATCTGAGAAACAAGAGCTAAGGATAAATCTGATGGAGCAAAATTGCTCCCATTATAAACGAAGGTCTAATCATTGTTTTAAGTTCCCTATGCTAAGCTTTGACTATTTAGCTCAAGAAGAGAGTGACATTAAATGAATTCCCTGTTGTTTCCTACGTAGCTAGCTGGGATTAAAGCTTTCTTTTTCTTTCTTAGAAATCAGAGCTCCCTTAGTTTACTCTATTGAGTTACGTGTGGAACGTTTATTTGGGCTGCTACTGCTATGCTGGAATGATTTCGTTTAGAGAAAGCACTTTAAGCTGAGAGTCTGCTCACACCTAAATGAACAACTTTTTCCACAGAAGGACGTGGACGTAGGTTACTAAATCCCCAATGGTTTATTTGGCCGGTTGCTTGCTCTTTATTAGAAACGAGGAGCTATTTAAACATCACTAGAACAGGTTAAAACATCAGTAAAAGCTCCAAGCAGTAGTTCTACCATGAACTATAAATTATAGCCGAAAGTACCTTCTGCCAGCATAAGAGGATGAGGAATATTTATTTAATACCTGACGAAACCATATTTCCACGCCCGCAATCCACACATCCTATTCACCCATCTAAATGTTTCATGAGCTGAATGATATTTTCTTTTCTGAAGCATCTTTCAAAAATTGGATGGGTAGCTTTTTTTATTCGAATTTCGAAAAGATGGTTGTAAACGCCTAAAGCTTGGATTTTGTGTGTAAGTTTACTGTAAAGGTTGTATTATTATGTGGTAAGATTGTAGAATAGAAACGAACGACCAGGATGCAGACATGAGGAAGAAGAAAGGACCTCTTAGTTTATCCTGTCGACCCAGTAAATTTATGTTGATGTTTTGCCTAAGGGATAGCATATCTCCGTAATATTTACATGTCGGTTGGTGGGTAAGGTTTCGCCTGTGACATGAATTTCCTGTCTCAGCTAGGCTCAGCATTGTAATCCTCAGGAGAAAGGGCCAAGAAGATTTTTTAAATCGGTTAAGAAAGAAGGAAGTTTTTACAAGTAGGTTGAGTATGTTTTGGACAAGCGGAAAATTTTTTTCTTGGTTGAAATCCGTATGTTTGCTCTGTTGCACGACATGTTGTACTTTTTGTGACAGCAGCGTTTGCAAAAGCTGGATGTAAATGTTTTAAAGATAAGTTCAAGAGGAATTTTAATCTGAAGCTTTGCCGACGGATTGGATTAGATTTTTATAGGTGGCTGAGCACCTTTTGCTTGAGGATCTATGAAAAAGGTTCATTTGCAAAAGGGGTCCTTTTTCCTTTATGCCTGAGTCAAGATAGTAGAGTAGGTGAGAAGAGAATTATTTTATATGCTAACCTGAAAATCTGTAAATAAATCAATTAATTTCCCAAATCAGTTTTCACGAAATCTATTTTGCTAATTAGCGAAAGGCAGTAAAAGGTAAGAGTAAATCCCTTGATTACTTAACTCCTTCTTTCTAATAGGAAGAGCTGGATTCAAACTATTTTGTCCTTTGAAAGAAAATCTTACGTTTGAAATATCTTCTCATATATTTTTATTTGTCCCCCACTATTACTCCACAAGACGTCCAGTTCACTTGACTCTTTACCGGTAAGTTTTGTCATCAGTCAGTAGAATATAAAAGGCCATATTTCCTTTGCCAAAACGAGGACTTTTGTCAACTCCGTCCGGCCATGCACGCAAAGTTTAGGAAGATAAAGCATATATTCCTAATAGTAGGAAAGAGGCAATATAGCTTTGAAATGAAATAGAGATGACTTTATTGAGATTCAGAGATCGCATCTCGCCATTCAAAACGAGTGAAAAAGAATCCATTAGATTAGAAGTTTCCACAAGAAATAGGAATTCCCTGCCAGGGAACTCTGGTGCTCAATCCAAAGGGAGGAAGAATTGGTTGAGGAATGTGACAGAATTAAAACCAAGACTTATTTATGCAAGGAGAGCAACTGAGCCGCTGCTGGTCTCGTATTAAATAGGTATTTTTTGACAAGTGGTTTTAAATCGTTATCCCCTGAGCCTAGTTGAGCCGAAGAAGGGAATCTTTAGGGGTTTTGGAAAACAATAATATCTGACATTGTTTTACTATATGTACCTTTTGTACCTCTTTATGTAGTCAGTCGGCAACCGCTTTTTCATTACAGTAATTCAGTTCCGTCCACAAGAATTCACGCTCTGGTAAATACGGGTACATTAACCTATGCTTCCTTCCTTAAGAACTTCTGCTGTCTGTCAAACTTTCTTCTGAAGAAACGTGCTCTTCTGGAAGGCTTTTAAAACAAGATTTTTAATTAATTTATGTCTGTTGAGCACCGAAAGGGAAAGTAGCAGTCGTAGTAGCGATGGTGAAAGTGAGCCTAATGAGTGCATGAAGGAAGAAATATATTTTGTTAGAAATAAATGTTTAAGATTAGCATAATATTATGTTACCGATCACAAACTTCTAAAAGGAACAAAGGCTTTACCTGCTAGCTTTTAGCAGGCCAGTTGTGCCGCATGATACCGGGGTGGACGCTGATTACGCTTTTGATATAATTTTAGGTATTATTTAGTATGACAAAGGTCAGAGGTTCCAGGAACTGATGTCACGTACGACGTTTACGACATTGAATCCATAAAACCTACTACTGCACTGGCTAGGTTGTACTTTTACTGCTTATAGACAAAGAGAGGGTGCAATTTTGGAAGTAAGAGGATGTCTGTTTGCTGCCTCACTTGAAGGGAAATCATTATGTGAATGAGTTAGCGTTGTAATATCAGTTGAAGACGTCTGAGTTCAAGTCCAGGACTCTCAGCCTACATGACTTGTACAGAAATATGCAGACTTATGGAGAAGTATTACTAACTTACTGTATTTTGTGGTTGTTTAGGCCCTAAGGGACATTATTTGTTTGCTGAAGGCATCACTTCATGTGCCACGCAGTGGTCATAAATTGTTTTAAGAGAGACAAATGGAAGAATTATTTGTGGAACAGATTCATTTTTAGAAAGTTATGGTAGACATCCATAGATAATGAAAGGCTCATTACTGACTCAACATTACGACAAACCCATGCTCCAATAACAGCCCTTTCCCTACTTTTCCGGTTGAAGAGTTAATTTCTGCATACTTTCTTGTACCCGTACACCTACGGTTCCCTTTCTTGATCTATCTTCTACTTATATTAACTATTCACGTTGCCATTTTAATTAAAGATTTGGACCCCTCCATCATTTACTAATGAATTTATTAGCATACTGAAGAGAGCAAGTTTGACAAAGGATAATAATTATTTTTTGATGAAATTTCTTCTACGTCTAGCTCTGAACTTATTTACATCTTTACCTTCCTCGTCCCAGTCTCCATTTCTCTTGCGATGATCCGCAAAATAATTGAATCATGATTTACAAGTCTTTAATAGGTTGGTCGTGTTGCTTGCAGGCCGTGTTGTTTAGCGTGGAGACTCATCCCAAATTCCCATCGTTTCACCAATGTGTAACATCCTCTTTCCTCTCGAGGCCTGAGGATGTGAAGTTGTACTCAATTTTTTCGGTGTCTGCTATGTACTTTGTACCTCTTGGGGTCATCATTATGACTTATACTGCCATCCTTATCAGAATGATCCATAGATCCAGACAGCAAACTCTTGGCAATCAACTGGATAAGGATGGAATTGAAGAGGGTTTGAATCAAACGGTTTCATCCCCTAGCGTTCGCTCAGCCCATGGACACTCTACTCGGAGATCTATTCTCATGGGTAATAATAATACACAAATTTCGTCATTCTTTTCCAAATGCCAACTTCTGCCATTTTATATTCAGCTTCACAAATAAAGATATAAATGTTGGGGTCCGCATTTTCTGGGAATATTACTCGTTCCTTTCATTATTATGTCTACTTAAAGGGTTCTGTCACTGTTTGAACGAACAAAATAAAAGAAAAAGTTAAGCTGCAATAACCAGAATAAAGCTGAGGATAAGTTGTGCAATAATAAATTGTAGGAACAACCGGGCTGAAGTGGCCAGCCCTCTAAAATAGTTAGGCTTGAAAAGATTGCTACTTTAACATTCAGCGAAAAACGCAATCCTAGTTATTGCAGTGAATAAAATGAGCCTCCTGCTTTTGGTATTTTTACGACAATTTTTGCAAGTTTGGGGAACCTAAGGAAGGCTGATTATCGTAAGAAATATTCATAACATATAACATAAAGAATATGGCAGAGAAAGTCAAAAGTTTTGTTCTTTTTCTGGCCGGTCTAGCATTTCATTGTGCGTTGCATTGATATTCCTTGCTCGGCTGCTTTACTTCAGGTATGTAAGGTTAAGGGGGTGGGCTAAAAATGGTAATAAAAAAATGGCCGTTATGTCAGATTACAAACTGGCTAACTTTTGGGATGGGGTTAGGAAAATAACTTTCACCAAGGGGAGTCCTTCTTGATGGAAGAAATAGTTAAACGAAGAGCTTATGAGCGTATATATGTTCATAAACTATTAAACTATGAGACAATATACTCCTCCGCGTGGCCTACTACTACAGCTTATTTTTTAACCTTATTCTCCTCAGTTATATTATGTACCGGCTGCTTAATCCAATCCATGCTTGACATAAATTGATAGAAAATAATATAGCCAGTTCTGACACAACTTTGTGCTACAGATCCAACTCATAACTCAGGGCCAGCGTTTCTTCTTAGTCTATTCAACTGCAGTAAAAGGGAAAGTGCCGTTTGTAGAGGGAAAGTTGGCCCTGTTTTATTTCATCCTTTGTCTGACTTTGTTAACTATATACGTTATGGTCTGGAGTTTTCTTATACCCTTTTAACCATTGCTGCTCGACTGTCTTGTAATTTATGAGTTCTATTCAACCTCAATGTCAAAAAGGACCAAGTGCCTTGATCCTTTTTTCTCCTATTTTAAACAATAAAGTAAAGTCTAGGCATATCAATCGTATAAAGATAAGCAAATACTCTTTCAGAAGGGTCTATAGACAGTTGGCAACTTTCTGGTCAATTGCAAATAATAAACAAGGATTTAATTGATTAAGTCTCGTAAAGTAAAGACTAAAGATACTACTACTGTTGTAAACAGGCCAAAATAATTAACTCTTTCCTCGTATTAAAGCCTCATGTCCTACCGCTTGTCTGTCTTACTACTTAGATAATATAAGCTACCTGAATGCTTAATAAATCTCGATAAATCCCTTCTAAGGAGAAGGCAATGTAGAGATTTTTCTCCGAGTAGAAACCCGAAAGCTCATTAAAGTCCGTACTAAATGGAGCTGGGCCATTGTAATCCCAAGTGCTCATTCCTCCGGTGAAACATTTTACTTTGTGATAATAAATCATTCCAAACCACCAATGTACTTTTCCACGGGTTTGTTATGTTTACGACTACAGGGAAAAATCGTAACTTTTACTTCTGAACGTATTTATACGGTTAATAATGTAGTTGTCAGCATGTTTGGAGATTTATTTATACTTCATTTTCTTGTTTACACTACAGAAGAGATTTACAGTCGATGGATAGAAGGGATGTCGGTTATTTATTGGAAATTAGAATAGAACGTTGTTGGATGATTTATTATGCAAATGTAAGGTGAAGCTGTGACTGAAAATGACAAAGTACTGATTTGACGCTACTCTGTGTTATGAACGGTTTTTAGCTGGATACAAAGTGACTGTGAGATAAAAAGATTATAAGGGAGTAAGTAGCAAGAAAAGAAGTTAGTGTCGCACTTATTGTAGAAAAGATAAATGTAATAATACAACAAGCATAAATAAACTATGTGCATTAGGATGTCTTTTTTTTGCAATTTTGGGCATGTGCTTTTATAAATCATAGATTATCTTTACTTTCTCATGAAATTGATGCATCAAAAGGCGTACATCAGAATTTTTTTGCAAACACCAAGATTACAAATAAGCAGCACACTAAGAAGCGGTATTGAGGATGATGCTAATCGATTTAAATTGAAATCTAAGCTCAAACAAATAATACTGAATTCGGGTCCACCTAAATGAATAAATATATGGAGAAAGACTATTTCAATTCAGAAGTTTAATTTCCCTTCCCAATCAAGAAAACTAACAAGGTTGGAATCCAACCGTTGGATGAAAAGGATAGTAGGTATCCCATAATTTTACGATCTGATGGGTGAAACTTTAGCTATATATCTTAAGCGTTGAACTATTCATTGAAGTTTGGACTTAAGAGATTACTTACTGGGATAAGAATAATAATAAATAATGATTACTCTGTAAAGGTCCCATTATCAATTGTCTACGAGCAAAGGAAATTTATAACAAAGACATTAGCAGTTTCATTCCAGCTCGTTATTTTTCAAATGCTTAAATGCTTTTATCGGAAATGAATTGTAAAGCCACTTGGCTGGCATTGATGAACTTTAGTTTTTAAATTATAGTTCATTTTGGCATACATGTAAGGAAAATAAACTAATTTAGACTGCTGGGGAATAGAGTAAGATGGGCAAACAGACTTTTGAATGGTGCGAAGGTATCTATACAGACACATTTTTAATCAGTCAAAACAAAGGAGCTGAAAGCTTTTAAAGAGTCGAATCTCCATAATTTGAGTGAAATTATAAGGCATGTAAAGTCAGTAAAAGTAATAGAGTGGTAAAAGTCACTTGGTATCTTGAAGAATAGTTAGTTCTTGTATGATTAAATACTAGAAGTAAGAGCAGGATGCTATAGTATAATTTTGTAAACGTGTCTGCCATTAAGTTAAAACCTATAAAGAGCTCTCTCTCGGGTAAGAAATCAGGAAGGGCTAAAGACATGCAATGAAGAAACTCTTGTAAGAAATGAGTGTTTGTCTCTTCAGCTTTGTAGCTTCATGTCTTGTGGGTATAATTAACAAACACGGAGTAGCTAAGCAAACAATCTCCAAAACATAGTGTGCCTTACTTTCCATAAAAAATCTTCTTACTAAAAGTAAAAAAGAACGAGGAGTTACTTAAGTAATTAGTTTATACACAGAAACTTAATGACTAAACACGCCACTTCTCCCTTTCTTAGCTCCTTGCCTAGTCGGTTTCTGTAGCTGACTTATTATTAAAACTTTATTTGCTCGCAGGGCAGGCTACTAGGTCGATCGTGTAGAAAAACGCTAAAATGTGCATGGTTTTAAATTGCTTAGGATGGGAAAAATAACCTCGCAGTCTGAAAATTTAATGGTTTTATGAGCCCCAATAATTGGAAATAAGTTTTTATTCAAAAATGCAAATTTCTGAGGTAGGGGAATTAATATTAATGATAGCTTAGCCACATTATGTACACAGCACCCTACACTGTGTGGGCATTACAGGGATATGTAAATACGGGCAATAAATGGAATCACGCACGTCCACCGTCTACAGGTGGACTAATCTTTTTTCATTTATTTTGCATTCGCGTGGTAAGATTCCATCTTCTATTGAGATTTTGAGATCGAGATTCAGCCTTGAGTTTTGAGTATTATTCCTTAACGTCTGCGTCTGTGAAAACCTCTGGGAATTACATTATACACTAACGCGATTTCGTTTTAAGTTCTTATAATAAAGCTCGTAGTAAAGTAGTAAAAGATTATCTGAACTCTTTAGAACTGTAAATCGATTCATGTAGGGTACAATTATGCCTGCCACGATTGAGCGATTTTTGGAGTAATTCCCCAGGCCAAACCTTTAAATGGATAGTGTTACTTACACACATACGAAACAACAGCAAAAAATTTACATATTGACGTCAGTATGATTGTCAGCTCCTACACTTTCTTTTCATGGAAAAAGCTGTAAGAAATTAAAAACGTCACAGTGACAGTTTTTCGGCTGTGACAAATATATAAATCCATTTATTGGAATATCTGTTAAATATGTTGACTGTGATGCCCATTATTTTGTACTTTTTGTAACTTTCCAGCAGGCAGAGAGCGGGCCAAGGGGGGTAAATCCTGTTCCATCCGACTTCTCGAAGTACCTCAAGGAGGGGGTATAGAAAGTTCTGAGCTGAGCAACAGTACATCTCCGGAGCACGGAATTGGACAAGAGTTAGAGCTGGACGATGTCGAGGAAGAGGTAAACGTTAAACTAAAATCATCTTGGATGAGCAGAAGGAACACGAATAGTCAAAATCACGGAAAACCAACTCTGGTTCTACGAATGAGTGAAAATGCAACAGCAAAAGTCGTCCGGGCAAAAAGTCGCACTATGAAGTTGACCATTGTGATCCTCCTCGTTTTTGTTCTCTGTTGGACTCCCTATGCTGTCATAACACTTTGGTAATTTGCTTTTATTATGAAAATAAATGACGCTAATCAATACAACTTGTAGCAGCTCTCATCCCTTGATAGGATGATAAGAACTTACTGAGCTACAAGGAAAGAGAAAGCGATGGATTTATTTCTTCGCCCAATTCAATAATCCCATCCATTTGATTACTTGTCAAGGCCTAACTTTTATTTCCTTTTTCCTGTCATTTAAGTGTCAAAAGGCTTAATTCTTGGTTAAAGACCTTTCTAGCTGATGACATTTTTACTCGGAAATTTTGAAGGATGCTGCATTCTTAAACTCTTAGAATCATGAATTTATATGAAATGTGGATTACGTTGCGAAGGGGTATAATTGGAACATTAAGGCAGACATCTTAGAGTAATAAATATATATTCTGTGGTACTTCGTGCTTAGACACTTTTTCAAAAGGAAATCCTCCCTTTTAGGAATCTTCCCATTAGTTATGGGTACCTATTTGCTTAATCTAAGGCTCAAATAATTTATTGAAGTATTTCAAGCATGAATAAGAGGCGTGATGCTTATATTATTATTACATTGCATTGTAGCAAATAATCTCCCTATCATAACCTTAGGTTTGGCTTTAGTGACTTGACTTTGGTTTGGTTGTCTTTCACATCAATAAATTTTATTAGGAAAGTTTCCGTAGTCTTAATGACTACTGACGTCTTTGCTAGTTACTTTGGAGGAGAATTAGCAAACCTCTGCCAATATTTACCCATAGAAAATTCCTATAATCATCTAGTTTCTCATTTGGAACGACCACAAACCACATCAGTAGTAGTTAGAAGTATCTACTGCTATGCTTATGCTAGTACTGTTTTTTCTATTCTAGCCGGGTTCATGATGAAAGCTCTAAAGTATTTGGCCAAAGATCCTCATTATGTAACCACCATGCACGTTTTGATTTAAAACGTAATAAAAGGGCTATAAAGTCAAAGGAACGGATGAGTTGATAATAAATATTTCTATTTTATTTACCCCCCTCAACTACCGTTTAGGTACATGTTTGACTGGGATACGGCAACAAAAGTGAACCCTCTTTTGCAAGATGCGCTGTTCCTAATGGCCGTGGCGAACTCGTGTGTTAACCCTTTGATTTATGGAAGTTTCACCAAAAACTGCTGCGGAATTACTGCTAAAAGACTGAATAGATCTCAATCAGCGTTGGGGAATCGGCAAACTAAACCTGCTCCTTTGCACCGAGTTTCCACTAAAAAAAACTAATGAGAAAACAAATTTAATTACCTACCAACCACTATGTAATAAATAAGTACCTAATGCAGTTAATAGTTTAATCTAGTACTAAATTTACGATGTGGACGGGTCCAACTACAACTAAACTAACATTTGTTTGCAGTGTACCTACTCGTAGGATCTTCATTGCCTACTCGAATTACCTTTACTATTATTGTAAATTGTTTTGTGTAAGTGCTGTACTCGTAATAACGGTTAAGTTAGCCCGTATGTATGTTAGTATGAGTCTACGACCGGAGATACCACGGAAGGAGATACTATGGTAGGAGATACCTAGTCACGAGATACCAAAAATATAATTCTTAAATTTTTTGAAAAACATATCGCTGCATTGGAATTGGAAAATAATATGAAAACATATTGTAATCGTGAAATGCATTTTATCATTCTACTTGCTAAAACATACCCACCACTACTGCTACGGCATCCCCTTCTGCTACATCTACTTCTGATGTATGAAAATTTCAATTGTTCTTGGTTAATTAATCAACTAAAAAGCTTGTTCTGATTTACTTTACTTGACTTTAAACTTTAATTCATGCATTGTAAAATTAAATTTAGCAGTATGCCCACTAGCCAATTCATACTCTAATGCTAATTATTTTTGCAGAGAAAATGGAATAATAAGTAGAATGCTAGAACGTATTTCACGATTGAAATATGGTTTGCTATTATTTTCCAATGCCAATGCAGCGATATGTTTTCAAAAAATGTATGAATTATCATTTTTGGTATCTCCTACCGTGGTATCTCCGGTCGTGTACCTGTATGTATAGTATCGATTAGTATCGGGTTAACTGTGCGTATGTTAGAGAAATTCAATATCATCATAAACCGTTAAAATGGACATTAAAAAAGTATTATCTACCTATAAACGAGCAAGCATGCGGTTATTAGTCCTCAAAATAGAATTTTAAAATTATTTTTGACAAAATCCGCAGGATAAATATGTTTATTACTGATGATAAGTTGCTCAGCCACCTTAATTGTAAACTTGTTTACGGGTCTCAGACAGACTTAATTAATCCGAAACTCCTATACAGTACATGGCAGGCAAGCGTTATCTTATAAGTTAGTAAAAACCATGAAAAAGAGATGAAAAGGAGAGTTTGAGTTTTAAAATGTCAGAACTACATTTCACTTTTTCATAACTTTTTCTTCTGTTACTAAACAGATAAAAAAATGTCACGGAGAAACAGAAATTAGCATCTATTGAGAGCATGAAGTAGAGATTGATGGGTCAGAATTTAATATTAAACTAGAGATAAAAAGAGGACGGAAAGTCTAGAATAAAGTGATTTTTGTGAACTGGCAGGCCATTTTTATTAAAAGTGGAGAAAGATATAAAAGGAAATATGACACTAAGGAATAAATGAGATATAATAATGTAATTACATAGTTTCAATGGAGAAAGCAATGTAAAATAAGTGAAAGGTAATAAAAGGGTTTGTCAAAAGTATCAGATTGAATTCAATAAAACTCCAAGCAAGGATGACAGAAGGCTAAAATAATTTTTGTGTAATGTCAAGTGTAAAATTGAGTGGAAAGATAAAACCCGGCGTTCCTTCATTGTCCACATTGTTATCAGTGTCATTGTAAAAATAATAAAGGATGAAGTTGAGTGATATCAATAAATAATGGCGACTTTTCTCGGTTTTTTTCATTTAATTTAAGTAGAACACGCGTGGACGCACAGTACAAAGAACAGTTGGATGGAAATGGTCATTTTACTTTATTACTATTGCTATTACTCTTCAAACCGTTTGTCCCACGACCTTGGCTAAACTCTTTCTTTAAGTACGTCAACTAAAGTTAAGCATCATTTGCTCTGATTCAAATTGATGGCTGGATACCTAAACGCTGTGCATTGGAATTTGGAATGGAAGTAGGAAGGAACGAAGAGGCTAAGTTCAGAAGAAATTAAATAACTGAATTCCGGAAATCTAGAGTATAATTCGGCCTGTTTCACTCAAACTAGGTATGTCTTGACTGTCTATTACTTTTCCTTAGGGAACTACGGAATACTTTTCACTTTCGACTGTTCTCACACCCATTTTTAGAGGTCTGCCGTTGTAAAGTTGAAGTATTCGCAGAAAGTCAGTCAACGTCAGAAGTGGATGTAATAATTCAAGTAGAAAAAAGAAGTTTTTGCTGAAAGAGCACAATTCTTGAAATAACTAACACCATTTTTACGCATTTCCACTTACAGATCACATAATAGAAATACATGGAAGCAATATGAAGTAGTTCAAGTAAGTGGATACTTATTATAGAATTGTATTGCATTGATATTGGCTATTAAAAAGATGGGGTTTACAAGGACAAAAAAAACCGTCTACGCTAATGGAAGATGGATGGGGCAGAGAAAGTTGTAAATTACTCTAGACGCCTTCATTCCCGTTTTATTGACTTTTCTTGTACTTTCTGTTTACCTTTTGTAATAATAATAAGTATTGTAAGAAAGTAAGTAAAGCAACTTTATTTTATGGACTTACCAATGACTAAAAGTAACGGATTGCTGAAGTTGGATTTTGACTTATGAGTCAATTTAAGTTGCATGAATAGGCTTTTACTTTTTTACGATCTAAGATTACATGATGAAAGGGAGGAGATGTGGGAATGGATGCATAGAATTCCATGTGGTTTTTAGTTGTTTTAATAATCCATGATCAATGTTGGAGAAAATCATTTTTACTTTTTCTTTGTTCAATAACTTTGGTTGGATTGTCTAGAGAGTTGGTTGTGGGTGGGGCGGTCAAAAAGTAGGTTTCCTTCATGGTTCGGAACTTTCATACACTAGAAAAGTAAGCAAAGGGCAAAACTGTTCTGAGCATTTTTCCCCATGTGTGCACTTTGATTTAGTGTTATTGATGCATGGGCAGAATTGATATGTGGGATTCTAGTTAGTTCAGTTGGAAAACTCCATGAGAAAGTTTCTACAGGATGGGGGTTCGGTGTATTAACGAGGGATATTGGGAATAAGAAATAGCTTTTTATGCCAATACACTTTCTTTTTAGATGGACAGGAACTATGTGAGTCGTAGTGGTTTTGTTGGAAATCTAGCATGACGTCAAGATGGTAAATTTAATAAATCTCAAATGCTGTTTCTCTTGTTCTATACTTTCCTGTTTAAAAAAATCGTAATTTTGTCGAAACAAATAGCGCCCGTTTGGAGATCAGCACCACGATGTTTTTAGCCCTAGGCTACAGTGCCACTGGCAAGACCCTTGAGACGGTATTGTGCATTTTAAAGACAACATTATAGTTTTTATCAGGCTTTTATCGCATAAGTTTAAGCATCAGAGTAAGCTAAGGCAAGGAGCATGAAAGAAAGAAGGTCTGGAAAATCTCTTTGGATGGTAATATTCATAGTTTGCCTATTAAGTTACTTTCCGATCTTTGCATGCAGAAGCTTTGCATGTTAAAGCCTTAAGTAAATATTATCACACAGAAATGCAGTGTTGTATGGTGGAGACAGCTTGGGAAAGTTATTAATTACTGGCTAAATCTTCCACTGTCAACTGCTGTTATATCTAATAGGCGATGCAACTATTAAGTAGAAACTTTTCCAGAACTTGTGAAAGGATTTATCTAGCAGTTTTCCTAAATATGTATCCATTCGGTAGTAAACAAGCCCTCCACGCCAAGATGAGTCTAGAACGAATTTGCATTTTTTCAAACCAAGTTTCAAGTTGTAGTAGAATTGTTAATGGGAAATGTTAGTAACGATAAGTAACTGATGTTATGCTGGAAGTCATCTATTGATTTGTATATTTTACATACTGCATTGATACAAAGAGCTCGATTTTACGTAACACTTAAATTTGCTTTCCATTATTATTTGCATACATGTCAAAGATTAATTTAAAAGTTAGCGTTGCATTTAAATACATACTTTGGAAAGCAGTTTGTACTGTAATAGTAAAAAGGACAAGGGTGACGGAAATTGAATTGGGATATGTGATTGTTAATAAAGTAAACCAACAAGATGTACAGTTGAAGGAGGAAGGGTTGACTTATCCGGTTGTGAATAATGTCAAAGTGGTTTTGTATATTTGTACAAGTAGAATAAAACCGAGGGTCTTGGACAGGGTCATAGTAAAAACGAGTCAGAAGTGCTGAGGAGGATGTCGCCTAGACTCAACTTCTCTCCCAATAAATGTCACTTGAGGCCTAATAAATGTTTCCCCCTATCTACAACCACCATACGTGATTTCACGTACAACCGAAATGTGCGTCTCACACGATGTGGAATATTAAACTGGGACTCAACGAGCAACTACTTATTTCTTTGCTTTTTACTACTTTATCATGAACATCAAATATCCTTGGGTAAGTGTCTGTCGGAAGAGAGAAGTCCTGGATAAAAGCTCCAGGGGATAGATAAGCTTCATATTCAACCAATTTCAGCCTCCAATTTGTCTGTTTATGAAAATGATGTCATGAAAAGTTACCCATTTTTATTTAATGGTCGACTTAAGGGAGAGAAAATTGAGACGGCTTGGCAAGAATGGTAGTTTGTTAACTTTTAGTGGTTCAGGGATTGATTTAGTGAAGTACCGGAGACCCTTAAAATCATACATGTTACGTTGTTAATTGTCCCCAGGATTAGTTAGAGCTTAAGTTACTTAGCACAAGGGTTGAGGAATCTACTAATGAGACTAATTTAGAGCATGAGAAATCCAATCATTTGCGGCTTTGTAATTATCTGGTTTATATTACAAAAAGCATGTTGCTCAGATAAGTTTTCCAATGTTAAACTTTGGATTACATTTGGGATTACAGATTACAAACTTTGAGTAATTTAGGCAATAGTTTAATAATGAAATTCTTATATGGATACCTATATGGATTTGCCTCTTTTTAGGACAGATATTGAAAGATGCATCCTTTAGTTTGCTAAGTTCTTCATCTTTATTGATAACTTGAATATTTGCTAACTTTTTAAGTCAAAAAGTGACCCTAAAGAAAAAGGAACAATTCATCCTTCAGGACAGGAGATATAATTTATACCTACTACGTTGAGTTGTATTAGCTGGATATAGTTACAGTTAATGCAACACGAGATTAGGAGTCTTGTGCAATTCAAGTGTTGAACTAGAAAGATATCAGAATGCAAAGAAGGTTTAAAGAGGATCGAGCTGCTGCTGAAGTGAGTGATGATTTAAACACACGAGTCATATAGTGTCAAAATGTCAAATGTGAAGTGCAAAGCGACGTCGACGATGATGATAATGACGTTCGAAGAAATGGGGGAAATAAGTGATGAGACAGAGAAGGATGTCAGCAGATTTGACGAGACACATGGAGGCGGAGGTATGCCTGCCTCTGCCGGTTGATTGAATACGATAGCTTTGTTTAACTGCAAGGAAAGAGTTAAGAATTTTATTGGGTGATATAATTATTTTTTAAATAAGACTTGTTTTTTATTTTAAGAAGTGTTGCGAATTTTTAATTTATAGAAGTACAGGCAGAAAATACCACGGGATGTTATTTTCAACACTGCGTTGGCGTCTTTTTACAATAATTTGTAAGATTTTGCTAAAACATAAATCTGTATTTCCAGCTTCACTTACATCACTTACATGGAAGTAATGCTTAAATGAGTAACAAAGTCTTGAGTACCGCTCGCTCGTTGAAACTTGAAAGGGGCTGAAAACTAAAAAAAAACTAAAAACTAAAATCTCATGCAAATAAAGTATAGTCGTTAGTTTCAAGTAATATTTTGCCATAAAAACATGTATTCAGCCTTGCTAAATCTTGAATTAACGGGGAGTTAATTACGTTAATTTACCTATTAGGAATACAAATGTAGATCTCTTTATACATACATCACTATAAATACCATAACTATACGAACCTCATGCGGACTTCTTACTCTTCTGCCTTCTATTTCAACAAAATATGCAACAGAGCTGGGAATATGAATAACCGACTTTTACATAATCATGTCAAGGAAAGCGTCTACACTTTGCTTGCTGTTGCTTGCGTAGATGGATAAAACTAAGCCAAAAAACCTTGGAAAATTGTTGGATATAGCTGAGTTTGACTGGTATTTTTCCCAGAGTAAAGTCATTACTTGCATTCGGATTGGGATAGAAGAGTACTGGGTACTTTGTAGTAGAAGCTGTAAGTAGTAGTAGTAGTAAGTTGATGAGGGCTGGTTTGGGTGGTGGCAGCCACAGCACAGGCCTGACCTACTTTATCTAGATTCTTTCCGAGGGAAAGTTCACTTTCCCTTTCCAACCTTTCTCCAGGCTTGTCCTGTACTATAATTCCCTACGTCGCATTATTCGCTTATCATAACTTTTTCACATTATTCATTCATTTGTTATTTATAAGTTAAAGTGTTAAACGACCTTTTCACAATCTCTTAGTAAGAGTGTCTTTGTTCTTTAATCTGTGTTTGTGTCAGCATATTTAGCCCATTTTGAGGAAGGTAAGTTTGCACAGGCTCAAGTTTTTATTAAAAACTGTTGCAATGACTATCTGCTATAGACTCTCTGGGTATGAGTGGCAACATATATACATTCATCCATTTATTCGTTCACAAGATAGTATTAAAAGCACAGAGAGCAACTGGTTAGTGGATGTAAGGATATTTTTCATGATTCATTGATTAAACCCAGTTTGACATAAGTCAATGCATCACTTATAGCTGTTCATACTTTAATTACTCGGATAAAACCGCACATAAGTAAGTAAGGCTTAGTCACATTTACAGTTGTAGAATTTTGCTGAATCTGCACATAAGCGAGTGGTTTTTATTACAATGTACCTAACTGATATGTGGTTGGACTTTCATGTTATTTGATTTGATAAATACATTTTCTTAACGTGCTCTACTTTCCTTTATGGTCTTTTTACAAAACTTAAATAAAACGTGTAATGCATACATCAGCTACTTGCCCAAGGACAAAGATTAAATAGCAGGAAAGTCAGAGTATTAATTACACATTTTATTATAACGACTTTATGTATAAGGGGTATTATTTTTGTGGCATGATCATGATCATGCTCTGAATGTCATCTTCTGTTATCATAAATCTGAAATCTGTCGACTTAAGTAGTAAATTATAAGTTCTACATCATATTTATTGGGTTGCAAAGGTCAAGTTTTAAGCAGATGTTGGACCTGATGACTCTTAAAGCTAAATTTTGATCACTTTGCCTTTTTCAGCTTTGGTTATAATTAGTTGCTGATTTGTGCGACGTAGCTAAACCTACTACGTTTGCGTGCGTTTCTTTTTAAATGTGATGCTTCTAGGCTTTCAGAATAGTCGGATGAAGGTTTTTGTGACGGAGTATTGTTAAATTTCAGGCTGGAAGGAGATATTTATACCCGGAAAGTATTTACGGGTAAACATTTCAAGTCAATCAGTACCTGAACGAACCCTTGATAAGAAAGTTGTCTGAGCAGATAAGGATAAATAATGGATTCGCTAATCGATGGAGAGGATGAGGATGGGTGAGAAATATTTATATAAATATTTATATGCTTTTACACTGTACACTGAGAAAGGTTCAATGTTAAATTGAATTTGTGTCTGGAATTGTTTAGATATGCAAACGTGAGGGTCCAACTACGGAATCCACATTTAGCGTTTATGTAAGCAACTCTACTATAAAATGTCTTGTTATAAAGACTATTTTTATTCGTTAGGTTCACTCACCGGTGTAATATGATTTGCATGAATTTTGTGATTTTTCCCCAATAGGGATCAAGACATCCTGTACCACTTAGGTAGGTGTTTCTGCATTTACTTTTTATGACTTGAGTTACTTTTTCTGATGAGGTTGCGAGAGTGAATTTACGCGATATTGTTTTCTCAACAGCTCTGGGAAGTGAGTCTCATGACCTAATAGAAATGTTTTCCGATGTTAAGGTAATTCTTATCCGATCCTCCGGTTCTACTCTATTTATTCGGATTCCCTATTCTCGATTCTAAAACTTGATAAAGCTTTATTTTTGCTAAATATATGAGCCTGAAGTTTTCTGCAAAGTAGCGTCTAGGGAATAAAGTTACCCAAACCTAAGCAATCTAATCTAGTACACAATACACTTTCTTCTGTTTACTGGATGATGAAAATATGCATTTCCACAGTTCGTGTGCGTTGGTGGAACGCCTAAGCGGATGGAAGAGTTTGCCTACTACATCATGAGCGAGATTGGTCATAAGATCCCTACAGGGACTCAACTTCTGGACATTAGCCAACATTCGTATCGCTACTCCATGTACAAAATCGGACCAGTTCTCTCCATTAGTGTAGGACCCCAGTTACAAGTTTATATTATGCATGCGCTAGCTTTCTCTATTCAGTAGTTTACTGATGTTTAAGTTAGCTATGTTTAAGGATGTACTCACCATTCACAGATTTTGCTATTTGAATTAATAGCATGGGATGGGGATCCCTTCGGTTTCAATCCTACTCCACGAAATAATAAAGCTTATGTACCACGCTCGAGCTAAGGACCCTGTGTTTTTTCGAATTGGAACGTGTGGGGGAATCGGGGTCGAGGGTGGAAATGTAATCATCACTGAAGAGGCGCTCAACGCTGACCTCAAACCTTATCACGAATTGGTATGATACTACGAATTGTTTCAAATGGTTGTATTGGAATTTCATTAGTAAAAACAGAATGGGAGGAAAGTTAATGAGAAATCCGTTTGAATTTTTTAGACAATACTTGGCAAGCATGTAAAAAGGGTATCAAAACTTGATAAAGCTTTATCTGATGAATTGCTAGCGCTGTCACTGGCTCAAGACAATCCTTACTCTACCGTTATTGGAAAGACGATGTGTACAGATGACTTTTACGAAGGTTGGACGATTTTTGTGGTTTAAAGTCACTCGTCTAAATGTTTGTTCTAAGGGTCTAAATAATTTTTAATGCTACAATGACAGGACAAGGAAGACTGGATGGAGCATTTTGCGAGTACAGCGAGAAGGAAAAAATGGCATACATCCACATGCTGAATCTGCAGGGGGTTACCAATTTGGAGATGGAATCTCTTGCTTTTGCAGCTTTGACTCATCGAGCTGGCATTCGAGCTGCTGTTGTTTGCGTTTCGATTGTCGATAGAATGGTAGCAGATCAGGTATGTTAGTAGCAGAAATGATACATTTTTGTAAATATAAACTGAAAAATATAAAAGAAAACATGCTAAACAACTGTCTCGCTGTTTAAGGTATCTGCTGCAAAAGAGGTTCTGAACGAATGGCAAATACGTCCTCAGCACTTAATAGCTCAGTACATAAAGAAACGGCTGGGTTTATTGGACCTAACGAAAGCTCCACCAATGTGTGACCTGAACGCACTTACTGAACCTTGTCCTCATAAAACAGTGCTGTGTGTCAAAAGTCCTCGCAGAATGCACATTGTGCAGCAGGAATCTCAGAGTTACGATTAGTCATTCCAATATAAAATTATGTAGAATGTAGTGCAGAGTATGGAAATGATAATATTATGCTATGGTGACCTCAAGAGGATTACGTCAACCACTTCCGTTGACTATTTCTTTACATTTCATTAAATTGTGATTTGAACAAGTTATTATGCATTCAGGGTTTGCATATGAACTGTCGCATATATTATAAATGGTTGCTAGATTTGCCTTCTTTATTTTAAGGTGATGATTTGAAGTAAAATGAAAAGAGTAAAAATGACGCTTGCAGTTTTAGTAGTATATGAATAGATTAAAATGTATTCATGTGAATCGAACTCCATGTAGTAAGTAGTAACTGTACAATCTGCTGGAAATAGAAATAAAATTCAGAATGTCTTTAAAATATTTTTTATTCTTTATTTTTAGCTTGAGAGGAATGGTTATTTTATTAAAAAGGACAATTTCATTGGAGTTTAAAAAATGAGCTTTATTTCAATCGTTCCAAGCTTTCTAAGTATGCAGCATCAGAGGCAAAATATTTAGGTTGACTACAAATGAGGCTAAAATACCACTCAAATATGGTTGTTCACCGGAAACGGTGGGATTGGTGACTAGAATTTTAATTAAACTAAAATTAGATGCTACAGTCACGGGAAAAAACTGTTGCCTATAAAGCTTTTTCTGATTAAAAAGTTCCTTGCTGGTTTATTTTCGGTAGAATGAATTTTTCTACGTGGTTTTCCTTCCTACTAAGGTGAATTCCTGAATTATCAATTTTATGGAGTCATCCTGCTTCCCTTTGATTAAACAATTAGTCAGTTTTTGCCTTTAACAAACGACACATCTCGTTATAATATTTAGAGGCTCTTAAGCTGAATATTTCACAGGGTTATAGGGCAAAATGTCAACTGTACCTATGAATCCGGACGTACAGCGTCGCTTCATGTACCTTTTTGAAAGAATAGGAGAACCCTTAAATTACAGCCCACGGGGTAATGGAACGAGCTTGACATTTTTCAATATGCCTACGGAGCAGGTAGGACATTTTTGCAGTAGTTGTTTAACAAAATTTCTACAGGGACCTTCATCTTAACTTTACTATATTAAATAGTGTGCAGAAGCGGCCCATGCATCTTCGACAATAATGTCGGACTTTCAGTCGATGAGGATGAATGAAATTCGCGTTGGAAGACCCACAAATATGCCAAACTTAAGCGGAATAAGCGGTTCCTGTCCGCGCTCTGCTTTGTACAACTATTTCAATCCAAACCATCGTCGCGCTGTCCGCGAACTCAGAGAAATATTATTGAGTAAGGGTTGATTTCTTAGAGGAAATCGCTTAAGGAGAGACTTTTGTCCTGAAAAATGCTCTTGTAAAATGGATAAATCTTTAAATGTTTATTAAAGGGCAAGGAGATTTACAGTCTTTACTGGATATGGCTTGTGCTTGTCGAGACAATGAAACAATAAATCCCAAGGTATGGGTGAATGCCTTTGCCAGTTGTCTCCTTAATCGACCGGATACCCGAGGATTTCGGATGCCAGCCGTTTGGGAGATATTACCGGATATGTTTTTTGGTTCTTTTTGTTTAAAAAAGGCTGAACGACAAGGAGTCCTACCACTAGCTGATAGGGTCTGAAAATTATTGTACATGGGGTATTGATTTATTTGCCAATCTAAAGGTAAGCGTTGCAAACAGCTATTTGATCTTGATTTTAGGCTGTCATTGATGTCCAAGAAACTTTCTCTGGTCGCGATACAAATCCAGAGAATCGACTCGCATATTTCCGAGAAGATTTGGGCAAGCTTTTGATAATTTTCATTTTTATGAATCATGAGATATGGAGTTAACAAAATGGCACAGTTAAATATAAATATACTAATTAGGCATAAACTCGCATCATTGGCATTGGCACCTTATCTATACTTTGGACGCACCCAGAGGGACACGGGACCGAAAAGGAGAGCTCTTTTACTTTATGCATCATGAAATGTGAGATACGTATTTATCAAATCACCATAATATTTCAGTACAGTTTGTCAATATTAATACTTTTTAAATTATTTTAATCAATTTCCTATGCTTCGGACTTTAGGACATCAAGGTAACTTGAATAAGGATTAAATATGAGCATCATTATTACTTTTACTATAATGATGGATATAAGTCTAGGTACGAAGCTGAAAGATTAGGAAATGGGATGGCTCGAACAGAGACTTTGATTATTGACCAGGAAATGGTCAAAGAGGGCTATTTCCCGAAGCTGCAAGACACAAATTCCAGTCAACTATGGGGAAGTCGACAAATAAATACACCCCTTAAGGTAAATGAAGCCCTATCATTGCCACATAACGTAAATAAATGCCAAAAATCCTGTGAATGTATTTTCAGGACGTAAACCGATTGGATGACGTAGGAGGTCCACGGGTAGCAATGATCGAACAGATGAAAAAATTCAGAGACAGGATCATGGAAGCGATTGATACCAACATGGTTTTGACAGTAATATCTTGTATTCATGAAGCTGTCGTTATTGCAAGTCAACTTTTGGAGCTCTGCAAATCTAATAGCGGTCTCTTATTTCTTAGAGTACCGGTCAGAGAATGCCTCTAAATATAGATGTCCTTGGGGACATGGTAGAGTCTTCGGAGTTGACTCCAAACGGACAGTTTTATGGAGACGTTGGCCTGCATAATCTCGGACATATTTTAATTGCATTTGCCCATGATCCCCAAGCAAGATTCAGGGTATTATATACTGATATAATAGCTTGCTGTTAAAATTTTTGTTAATTAGCTTAGCGAACTAGTAAACGCATGACATTCATACAGGAAAATAGCGGCGTTATGGGAGACACCGGAACAGCGATGAGAGACCCTGTATTCTATCGCTGGCACAAATACATTGACAATCTGTTTGACCTGCACAAACAGATCTTACAACCATATAGCCCAGATGCTGTTAGCAAAACTATTGATTTTGTACACTATAGCTCCACAGATTTAAATGACATTATTGGGCTTGTTATATTAGTATGTATTATATTATATTTCTGATCAATAAAACTTTTTTAAATGAACTATTCAGGGTGAGAATCAACTAGCATGGGCTGGAATAATGGTTGACAGTGTGCAAGTGCAAAGTCAGCGTCAAGGGATTCCTGCCAATGTCTTCTCAACTTTCAGGACACAAAGCCATGTTGATCTTTCCAGAGGAATGGATTTCCTCCGGACCAGAAATAATCTGGGGCCCGTATTTGTGAGAACAACCCATTTGAATCATGACCCGTTTGATTATCGGATTCAGGTAAGAATTGAAATCTTATGTTTTAAAAAGTATTAATTTTTTTTATAATAATGGCCTATTAAATAATGTAGGTTACAAACAACGGTGCCACGGAACGCAGTGGCACAGTCAGGATCTTTCTTGCTCCTAGGTTAAATGAGCATAATCAACAGTTTCCACTTGTAAGTGTTTTTAAACCCCTTTACAAAAAATAATTCGAGGATACGTAAGATTTTTGCTTGCATTATAATTCCCAACAGGACCAGCAACGAAGACTGTTTTTCACATTGGACAAATTTTCAGTGCAATGTAAAAATAGTAGAATGTTTTGAAATTTAACATTTGCAAACCGTTAAAACTAAGGTTAATATTTCCTAATGCATGTGCCAGTGCGCCCGGGTCGTAACGAGATCACAAGGAATTCTACCCAGTCCACCGTGACCATTCCGTGGGAGCAAACCTTTCGTGACCTGGAGTCAAGATTGGCACAGCCAACAGCGGAGCAATCTGTTTGTGGGTGCGGTTGGCCCCAGCATATGCTCATTCCTCGGGGGAACACAACAGGTCAGGTTTATGACCTTGTGGTTTTTGTGACCAACGGGGATGAAGATCGTGTTCAGCAACCAGCTACGGCTGGAAATCAAGGGGCCAATCAGCAAAGAAATAACTGCAGAGATTCTGTCAGTTATTGTGGGCTTTTGAATCAACTCTACCCGGATCGGAAACCTATGGGATATCCTTTTGACAGGACTCCGTACACTGTTCCAAGTCCAAACGATCCCAACGGGCGACAAGCCCCTGTGGGTACTTTGGAGGCATTCATTACCCGAGTACCCAATATGAGGGCGGTTCAGGTGAGATTTTTACAACTAAAGCAGACTACCACACAGTAGAGACCTTCCAAATCATTTAGATTATTTCTGAATTAAAGGCAGCATTATGATATAGCAGAAGCCTATGAATTATAGAATTTTCCGTGTTAATATTTCAGACAAGGATCATTTACAATCCGACCAGAATTGACATGCGGAACGACGGAGTTTCACCAAATATGCGAGTTGTCAATGGGGATCCATCGATGCCAATGACAGGTAACGTTTGTGCAACCGCAACCGCTACTCCAGGTACAACCCAACCGCCTAGGGCAGGAAACGGTCGAATGATACCAACTTCAGGGGCGAGCTCTCCACCACGTTCTCGGCCATCTTCGCCAACTCCGGCTCCGATGCAAACATCGCCACCAGTGAGTCCCGTAGCTTCGGGATCTTCCACTTCAAGTAGACGAGTACCAGCTCCACAACAGGGCTCATGGGGGAGGCAACCTCAGCAACAAAGTCCGCAAAGTCGTCCCGAATCTCCTAATGGTGGTTGGACCCATATAAATCGTCACAGGCCTGCTTCTCCCAATTGGGGTTGGGGTTGGCAAGGATAAGCTCTGGGAAGTTTTCTGTTCATTTCCAAAATTCAACTACATAAAAATTGCATTAGGTCTTGATTTTTCAAATGTTCTTCATAATAAAATAACCCGGAATAAGATTTGTATCAGAATCAGGAGAGCGAAATAATTATTGGAGTCAGAAACAGAAGATTGTAATGGTTGGTAATCATATTATTATGAGACACAACCAGGTATTTCAGGTTTCAAATAGTGAATAAATTATGGGAAATTTTACAGTATAATGGCAATATGCCGTTTCAAAAAGTAATACACACGAAGCATTGGTTTGTACAAGGAATAAGGATGTAGTTGCGTTCAATATAATTATTTATCGTGCATTCTTCTAAACTCGAACCCTTCAGAATCATAATATTAAGCTACGCTACAAAAATGTCTGCTTCAGGCTTCACTAAAATGTATGTAGGCGTTTTAATCATTATTGCCAAAAGCTTAAAAACCTATTATTATTTTAATAAGAATTTATTTAACAATCCCAATGCAATGTGTGTAATTTTATAAGTTGTCTATATGAATCCTAATGAATATTCTAGCTTCTACTGCGCTTCAACTTTATACTGCAAATAAATGCTAATTCTATCGTTTAGCATTAAACCAATGATCATCGAATAGCAATAATTATTTACTCATGGACGGATTATATCAAGCTAGTTTCATTTTGAAGTTCATTATCGACAGCCAAAAAGAATTTGCATAATGTTGGCTTTATAGCAATTAGGCTCGAGAGCAGAGAATTCTAAGCGAAAGTATCTTGAAAAACAGCAAATGCCTTGTCTAAAAAATGTATTAAAAAGATGCGATGTCCTTTTTGGTCAACTACTAGAAAACTCCACATTGTTGAAATGAAGCATAGTTACGTAGATATTATCACATCTTTTTGTGGTTGCAAATTTTTGGCTGAATGATGCATGTTCAACTCTTCAATGATGGTTGTATTGTGGGTCTACAACCCTTACAGCAAATATAAAAGGTAATCTTTAGAAAACGTCAACATCATTTGCAGAAAATAAGCTGCGTCATTTTTCAACTATAATACGTCCATCATTGAAGCTAAATATTTTATCTCCAACCTACCTAAAAAAATGTGAGGGATGTGTATAGCTCGTAGCTAAAATCACACTTTGGACAAGCTTTTAATAAAGAACTCAGTCTTGAAATACTGATTATGTCCAGTTTAAACCATGGAGTAATTACCTATCTATGAATTCCTATTAGTGGAAGGATGCATGTAGAAGTGCAAAATAAATTCCGGCCAAACCTAGTAAGTAATGAAGGTAACAAAACTACCCGTTGTACGTAGAGGTAGGTTTACGAATGAGCAAACTATTCTGTGGAATGGGAATGTGTTAAAATTTAATGGTTAGTGCTGATTAGCTGCCCTTGGTTTACTCTCTAAAATAAATGTTGACGTAGATATTCTAGCCAAGAATTTAGCTTTGCGTAGTTACTTCTTAAAAGCTGCATCGCTCGGAGAGAACCTTCGTGGTAACAAATCAAGATATTATTCGTAGCTAAAACTGTCCATAAGTAGCAGAATTTTTTACCTAAACTCGCAATGAAATTTCTGGTAAGTTTTAAGTTCATATTTGTTTGCTTGAATTACAATTGCATGTGCAGTTTAAAAAAAATAAACGTGTCTCTTTTTAACAGGCTCTTCTAGTATTTCTTCCTGCGCTTATCTTAAGCTCCCCCTTGACCTCTGACTCAGTGGACAACAGTTGGGAAGATGGTCCAGAAAGTTTCACCCTTAGTCCTAGTAATACAACCCGGGTCTCTCCAACTCCAACTAGCAAAAACTACGAAACTACCGGAACCGACGCAGACATGGGGTCCTCTACTCCGAACTCTACACCATTAGACGTGGAAGTTGTAACCCTAAACCTACCAAGCAATGTTTCTCAGGAAGTGCTCCTTCCACAGCTATTGCGAATGATGGAGGAAAAGTTGAATGAAATTGAAGAACAAGCTCTAGAGAAATATAGATACGAACAAAGAATGAAAGAGTATCTAGACCAAGAAAATAATAGGAACCGTTCCAGCAAGATTTCCACTAATTTAAATAGCTTAGACGTGGATTCTTCAACTATAGCCGAGTACCCTACAAATACCACGCCCATGGATTCAACAACCACGGACAATGGCTCTGTGGACTCATCAGAAGAAACGGGGACTTCGCCTGCAACTCCTGAGACTTCATTTTTACTCCCAGTTAAACAAGAGGACGTTGCTGACCCTTTTATGAACAGGTATGCGCCTACTTCTGAGAATTACTTGACTCAAAGGCCACAGCAGAGTCAAGAAAGCTCATCAGAACTGCAGCAAGTAAGGGATACTGATGCAGATCAAGATGCTCCAAAATCTATAGAAATACCTACTAAAAAACTGTACGCAGTCCACCTATACAAAAATCAGCAAGTCAGTGTTCCAGAAACGGATACTGAAGAAGTAACAACCGAAAAATATAAACGGAATCAAATAAAAAAGATGATTGATCAAATAACGTTTGACAAGGACCCCCCATCAGTTCCCTTAAACGGACAAGATGAAGTAGCTTCTAGTCCAATGGATTCTAGCTCTTCAATCCCAACAACGTCTAGTAATAAGCAAGGCCAAAAATACTTTTTCCTCATTAAAAAACCCCTAATGACCCCCCGCCCTTTGTACCCCTACCAAACTCCATATTTAGCGTTGCCTCATTATATGACTCCCCCTCCAGAAACGGTACAAGATTCTGAGGAAGAAACCCCCAT
Organism: Hydroisotoma schaefferi; assembly: GCA_034682405.1. Lineage (NCBI taxonomy): Eukaryota > Metazoa > Arthropoda > Collembola > Entomobryomorpha > Isotomidae > Hydroisotoma > Hydroisotoma schaefferi. The sequence goes on along the minus strand of JAQFZX010000321.1, from coordinate 17,770 downwards.
TGGATCTGATTCAATGACCAAAATGATGCCCGTAGGACCTTACCAAATGACGGATGATAGGTGGAATAGTAGAAATAATATGTATCCTCAGCAGAATATTCAAGCGCTTCCTAATGCTTATCAAGCTTCATATGTGTATAGGAATGGGTTTCCATTCTCTCAAAGCTTTTCCAACGCCCAAGCACATTCTTACAATACTGATCCGGAAGCTCAATCTGCAGCCCAGTCAATGTCTGTGGGATCAATCCAACCAGGATCTTGGCAACAACAGCAGCCTTATAGCAACCTTAACAACTTTCAAAACGCCCAACCTAACATGTACCCCCAAATGCCTATGGGATTCTACCAGAAACAATATGGAAACGGAATCTCTCAGTCTTGGAATCAGCTTGCTGCTCCAAGCATGTACAGCAACAATGGACCTTACGATAATTTGAACCCCAACTACTTTAACAGACAGCCATCTTTCTACGGAGTCTATGGACCTCGCCCCGTTTACCCTTATTAGATAAATCTAGCCTTAACTCGTAACCATGTACTGAGGGGAAGTGTAAAAAAAAAGTTGAATAAATAGATTTTGTAAATCTGCAAATTAATCTTTTTCATTTGAAATTAAATAGCATGCATAGATTAACGAAGAATGCATAGGCTCTCGCACATTAAACAGAATGTAAATCTAAATGTTAATTAATGTAAATGAATGTAATTCTTGTCAATGTACTTTTAATACGTTCCTTTCATAACAAAATTTAATTTGCCACTACTTTATCTCAAAAAGCTTAAACTTAACTTTTGAAACAAAATAAACGCTTACTCCAAGATTTTTTCAAACTAAGATTAAAACATAAAATATGAAGGCAGAGAACATGCCAAACTATTGCTAAAATACTTCTGCTATTAGTTGTACGAAAGGTACCGCATTTCTGGTATAATTTCCCATCTAAATAATTCCCAAACCTTTAAGCGTTTTTCCATTTTTCTTGATAAATAATTCTCTAAGGGAATTACTTCCAGAAATAGTTTAGCACAGCAGTTATTGCAAAAATATGATAATTTCTTGGAAAATCTCCATGTCCCCTGAGTTCGTTGTTTCCTAAAAAAACTACTTAAATAATGTAACATGAATTAGCTAATCAATAGTTAAGTTTCACAGCCTCCTAAACGTGAAATGAAGGTATATCCCATAAAGCTGTATGGCTTATAGTATTGCAGTGAAATTACAATTTTAAACACTTCCAGGTAGATTTTATGTTGACCATAATCGTTCACCGAATAAATCCAATAGTCTTGTTTAGCATATTTTGACACTTCCATTTAGATCTTTAAGTCATACACATCCACTGCTAAAGCTAAAACGTGATGATAATTTCAGTCAAGAATATTATATACAAATGCTTCATGCAAAAATGCTTCTGAGAATTCGCCGTGCAAAAATTATGCGTGATGATGATAAAGCAAATCAAAATACTCCGTTCTTGCAAATGTATATAAAGATAGGAGAGATCTACGGAAATATGTTTCAGTCAGTAATTCGAACCTACGAAAGGTTATAAACAAAAGACTCACAGATACGACATGGAGTCTACTGGACCTCGACTGATTTTTGTAAGCACTTATTATAAATCCCTATATTTAGCATCACAAAAAACTATCGTTGAATTTTTATTTATTCTAGGTTGTTATTGCAGTTATAGCCGTTTTACTTCCAGCAGTTGCAAGGGATGCTGATGCTGGACTACTTATCAACCCTTTACCTTCGAGTTTAAGCAGACCAAATGGACTTGAAACCAAGGGAAAGGGACCTTCGTCCAATACGTCCTTCGTGGACGGGAATTTTACAGTATCAATTTTTAATAGTACAGTGGGTGTGGTACAGCTAAGCAATCCTAGTAATCAACAGTCTTCCACTCCTTTGCCAACGATACCCGAAGAGTCAGTGGCAAGTCATGCCATAAGGAAGAGGCAGATATTTCCTTTCTTTCTACCGTTTTACGGAGGTATGTCACCGATAAGCGGCCGTTTTCTTTAAAAATGATTTTGCATTAACTAAAAAATATTTCATTTCCTAAGGGTACGGTGGTTATGGAGGCTATGGCCGTTGGGGCGGAGGAGGTCGATGGGGTGGAGGAGGTCGTTGGGGTGGAGGTTGGGGTGGAGGTTGGAGAGGAGGGTACGGGGGATATGGAGGTTATGGGGGTGGTCGATGGGGTAGTTGAGGTTGGAGCAGAGGATGAGAAATACTATATTGTGAATTTGAATTGCTATTGCTACTCAATAAAACAAATTTCTGAAGCAATTTCTGTGGTCTTCTTTGCTTACTACTTATTTTATTGAAAAACAAAACAAAAGACTCAACTCGACAAAGCAATCTGCGGTCAACGATAGTAAAAGATAGCATCGAGTTAACTTTTACTACTGGACTGTCCACTTGCTATCGATTTAGATTCTGAAGGGTAAGCGTCATATGAGGCTTTAAGGATCATTCATAAGCACTCATGTGTTTTCGTATCCTCAATAACAGAACAAAAGGATCGCGACTCTTCCCCCGATTCATAATATTTTCAAGCATTTAATTCTAAAAAGAGTAGTTTCTCGGCATCCAACATTTGTTGAGCCAGATCTTGTTGCTTACTCGTTAATCTTCTTTTCACGAATTTCATTACATAAGATATTATATATTCTAGTAGTCATTATGTCTGTAGTAGTGGGATCTATTCAACCAGGATCTTGGCAATAACATCAGCCTTATAGCAACCTTAACAACTTTCAAAACGCCCAAACTAACATGCACCCCCAAATGCCTTTGGTGTTCTACCAGAAACAATATGGAAACGGAATCTCGCAGTCTTGGAATCAACCTGCTACTCCCAGCAGGTACAGCAACAATGGACCTTACGATAATATAAACCTCAACTACTTTAACAGACAGTCATCTTTCTACGGAGTCTATGGACCTCGCCCCGTTTACCCTTATTAGATAAATGTAGCCTAAACTCGTAACCATGTACTGAGGGGAAGTGGAAAAAAAAGCCGAATAAACGGATTTAGTAAATCTGCACACGAATCATTTTCATATGAAATTAAATGGCATGCACGACGAATGCATAAGGCTAACGCACATTAAACAGAATGTAATTCTTTTGTCAATGTACTTTTAAAACGTTCCTTTCATAACCAAATTTAATTTGAAACTACTTCATCTCGAAAGCTTAACTTTTCAAGTAAAATCAACGCATACTACATGAGTTTTTCAAACTCCAAATAAAGGCTAAAACATAAATTGTAAAGGCAGAGAACGTGTCAACCTATTGCTAAAATACTTCTGCTATTAGTTGTACAAAAGGTACGGTCAATTTCCGGTTTAATTTCCCATCTAAATAATTCCCAAAACTTGCCACATCCTTTACTAATGTTAATTGTTTTTCCACTCTTATTTCTAACCAATAAATAATCCTCTAGGGGAATTATTTCCGGAAATATTTATGTACAGCAATAATTATTGCAAAAACAGTATGATAATTTCTTACCACGTCCATGTGTTCGTAGTTTCCTAAAAAAAACCTACGCAAATAATGTAAAATCAATTAGCTAATCAACAGATAAGTTTTACAGCCTCCTAAACGTGAAATTAAGGTATATCCCATAAAGCTGTATGGCATATAGTGTTTCAGTAAAATTACAATTTTAAACACTTCCAGGTAGCTTTTATGTTGACCATAATCGTTCACCGAATAAATCCAATAGTCTTGTTTAGCATATTTTGACACTTCCATTAAGATCTTAAAGTCATACACATCCACTGCTAAAACGTGATGATAATTTCAGTCAAGAATATTACTATTGCTCCATGCAAAAATGCTTCCGAGAATTCGCCATGCAAAAATTATGCGTGATGATGATTATGATGAAGCAAATCAAAATACTCCCTTTCTTGCAAATGTATATAAAGATAGGAGAGATCTTCGGAAATATGTCTCAGTCAGTAATTGAAAGTGAAACCTAGGAAAGGCTTATGAACAAAAGATTCACAAATACAACATGGAGTCTACTGGACCTCGAATGACTTTTGTAAGCACTTATTGTAAATCCCTATATTTAGCATCACAAAACTATAATTGAATTTGTATTCTAGATTGCTATCGCAGTCTTAGCCGTTTTGCTTCCAGCAGTTACAAGTGATGCTGATGCTGGACTACTTATCATTATCAACCCTTTACCTTCGAGTTTAAACAAACCAAATGAACTTGAAACCAAGGGAAAGGGACCTTCGTCCAATGCGTCCTTCGTGGACGGGAATTCTACATTATCAATTTATAATAGAACAATAGGTGTGGTGCAGCTAAGCAATCCTAGTAACCAACAGTCTTCCACTCCTTTGCCAACGATACCCGAAGAGTCAGTGGCAAGCCATGTCATAAGAAAGAGGCAGATATTTTACGGCGGAGGTATGTCACCGATAAGCTTATGTTGTTTTCTTTGAAAATGCAACTAGGTATTAATTATTTTATTTTAATTATCTAAGGGTACGGTGGTTATGGAGGTTATGGAGGTTATGGCGGCTATGGCGGAGGAGGTCGTTGGGGTGGAGGTGGTTGGAGAGGAGGGTACGGCGGATATGGAGGTTATGGGGGTGGTCGATGGGGTGGTGGAGGTTGGGGAGGATGAGAGATATTATTTCTGAATTTGAATTGCTACTCGATAAAATAAATCTGTGAAGCTATTTCAGTGCTGCCTTCTTTATTTGCTACTTTATTTTAATTAAAAAGAAAAGACTGAACTTGACTGAATTATCAGCAGTCAACGATAGTAAAAGATAGTATCGAAACTTTTACTACTGGACTGTCCACTTGCTATCGATTTAGATTCTGAAGGGTGAAGTCATATGAGACTTTAAGGATCATAAGCACTCCTTTGTTTCCGCGATATCCTTAAGAACAGAACAAGGCATGTTGATCGCGAATCTTTGTCCGTTTACTATTTCCAAGCGTTTGTTTCTAAAAAGAGTATTTTCTCGGTATCCAACATTTGCTGATACTCGTTGATCTTCTTTCCACGAATTTGTTTGCAGACCGTGTTCACTAAAACATGGATGGATGCTTTTCACTCTACACGAATGTGTCTAAAAATTAAAATTAAATTTGTCACGTTAGTTTACGCTTAGCTGGGAATTTAGAAGTAGCTTCTTCTAATATTCATTCTACCTTTTCAACCGCAGCAAGTACTTTTTTCCCTTGAAAAAACCCCTAATGAGAATGACCCCTAGCCCATTGTAACCCTCACAAACTCCATATTTAGCGTTGCCTCATTATATGACTCCCCCTCCAGATACGGTACAAGATTCTGAGGAAGAAACCCCCATTGGATCTGATTCAATGACCAAAATGATGGCCGTGGGACCTTACCAAATGACTGATGATAGGTGGAATAGTAGAAATAATACGTACGTATCCTCAGCAGAATATTCATAATCGCTTATCAAGCTTCATATGTGTATAGGAATGGGTTTCCATTCTCTCAAAGCTTTTCCAACGCCCAAGCACATTCTTACAATACTGATCCGGAAGCTCAATCTGCAGCCCAGTCAATGTCTGTGGGATCAATCCAACCAGGATCTTGGCAACAACAGCAGCCTTATAGCAACCTTAACAACTTTCAAAACGTCCAACCTAACATGTACCCCCAAATGCCTATGGGATTCTACCAGAAACAATATGGAAACGGAATCTCGCAGTCTTGGAATCAGCCTGCTGCTCCAAGCATGTACAGCAACAATGGACCTTACGATAATTTGAACCCCAACTACTTTAGTTTAAAAACAATTTGTCTACGGAGTATTAGATTAATATAATGACCTAACACGTAACCGCGTGTACTGAGAAGAAAGAGAAGTGTAAAAAAGCTAAATAAACAGATTTGGTAAACTAGAATCGTCTTTTTCATATGAATTCTATGAAAATCTTGCATTTAGCAAAGTATGCACCATGGCTTTAACGCAGATTACTTGATTTACTATTAAACACAGCATTATTCTGTTATCCCTGCTTTTAATACAGAATCCATAACGGAATTTAATATGGTGCAACTTTATCTCGAACGAAAGCTTAACCTTTACTTTTTCAAGCAAAATAAGCTCATGCTACATGACTTTTCTGTAAAAATGTTCAAATGGAGGTTAAAAACATGAAATATCAAGAAAGAAAACGTGTTGGATTACAAAGTTTCTGCTATTATTAGAACTTGTCCGTTGTTCTTGTTATTGTATAAAAAAGTATCGTATTTCCGGTTTTAATACCCCCCTTTAATAGTTACAGGTACTTCCCGATGTAAAAATTTAAATTCGTCAAGTTGGTCATGTTAAAAGCTTTTAACTCCGTGAATATGCATGTATGGCAGTTATTGCAAAAACATTATGATAATGTCTTGGAAAATCTCTACATCACTAAGTTCGTCGTTTCCAGAAAATAGTACGTTAACTATGTAACATGCATTATCTAATCAACAATCAGTTGAGTTTAACATGACTGCTAAAATTGAATTGAAATAAACCTTAGATCCCCTAAAGCTGTAAAGCTTGTTAAAGTAAATCAACAATTATTAACACTTCCAGTTAGTTTTATGCTGAGTGTTTGCATCATCGTTCACCAAATAGCTCCAATAGTTTTGTTTAGCATATTTTGACACTTCCATTTAGATCTTAAAGTCATTCACATCCAGAATGGCTTTAAAACGTGATGATAATTTCCTTCAGGCATATATGCTTCGTGCAAAATCAAAACTATACTTCTGAGAATTCGCTGTGATTAAATTAATACTCTGCCGTTATAAAGACAGGAGAGATATCTGCGGAAATGTCTCAGTTCAGTCAGTGAATGAAACCTAAACCTAGGAAAGGTTTATGAACAAAAGACATATATGACATGGAGTCTCCTGCATCTGGAAATCGAATAATTTTTGTAAGCACTATATTATAGAGAATACCATATTTAGCTTCACAAAAAGTATAATTGAATTTGTATTCTAGATTGCTATCGCAGTCATAGCCGTTTTGCTTCCAGCAGTTAAAAGTGACGCTGGACTGCTTATCAACCCTTTACCTTTGAGTTTAAACAAACCAAATGGATTTGAAACCAAGGGAAATGTATCCTTATCCAATACGTCCTTCGTAGAAGGGAATTCTACAGTGACAGTATCAATTTATAATAGCACAATAGGTGTGGTACAGTCAAGCAATACTAGTAATCAACCGTCTCCCACCCTTTTACCAACGATACCTGAAGAACCAGCGACAAGTCATGTCATAAGTAAAAGGCAGATATTTCCTTTCTTTCTACCGTTTTACGGAGGTATGTCACCGATAAGCTGCCGTTTTCTTTAAAAATGAATTTGCATTGACTATAAAATATTTCATTTCCTAAGGGTACGGTGGTTATGGAGGCTATGGCCGTTGGGGTGGAGGAGGACGTTGGGGTGGAGGACGTTGGGGTGGAGGAGGCCGTTGGGGTGGAGGACGTTGGGGTGGAGGCCGTTGGGGTGGAGGCCGTTGGGGTGGGGGTCGTTGGGGAGGATGAGAGATATTATTTATATATTCTGAATTTGAATTGCTACTCGATCAAATAAATATCTGAAGCTACTTCAGTCTCCTCTTCTTTACTTGCTTCTTTATTTTAATGAAAAACAAAACTAAAGACTTAACTCGACTAAATAATCAGTAGTGAACGATGATAAAATATAGTACTGAGTACTGAGTTAACTTTTACTACTGGACTGTCCACTTGCTATCGACTTAGATTCCGCAGGATAAACAGTCATGTGAGACTCTTTAAGGTTCATAAGCACTTCCTTTGTTTCCGCGATATCCTCAAGAACAGAACAAGGCATGTTGATCGACTCTTCGTCCTCCCTAATACTTTCAAGCGTTGCTAATTTTGTTTCTAAAAAGGGTATTTTCTCGGCATCTAACATTTGCTTATACTCGTTGATCTTCTTTTCACGAATTTCATTACAGAACATGTTCACTAAAACATGTATGGATGCTTTCCGCTCTATACGAGTATGTCTAAAAATTTAAATAAAAATCGTCACGTCAATTTATCAATCCATATTTTAAAACAAATTATCATCAAACTCACGGAGCATTTGGCTTGTAAAGTATTCCTAGAACTTCTAGAATCCATTCAAATCGTTTATAATCTGACATCCTCATTTTGCTCAACCATTTTTTTCGTTTCTCGATCAGTTCTTTTATATTGTTCCGACGAATACCGGACTTTTTAATTACAGGATGGGCAACCACTTCATTCTGAAAGTCTCGGATCCTGATCGTGGCCCATGCAACTGAAAGTTTAAATAACACCATCAGTTTCAATATAAAGCCCCTGACCCTAATCCTAATCGTACTTGCACCCTTAAAAAACCCAAAACCCTTAAAACCCAAACCCCATTAAAAACGTTCTGAACCAAATATTACTTTTAAAATCCAACGATTCCGTATCAAAATCATGCCTCCGGACTTTGCTAAGAGTATCTTCCATAATTACACCAATTCCGTCCTTCCTATGACCATACTGCACCGTAAATATCCTTCTGTGCTCTTCTGGCAACCTAAAATCATAAATAATCCCCAAAATTAATATTAAAAAATGCTGCATTTTATAGCTTATTTGGCATAAATCATTTGCATTTACTTCTCAATCAATTCAGCGAAAGGACGATACTCCAGTTTGAGCCACTTGGGGTCAACTTTATCCAAAGGTCGGAGGTCACAGGACCGTTGAAGGGCCCAAGGTAACTGATAATCCGGCCTTATCCATTTTATGATCTTGTGAAATTCGTGGTTGATTGCCGGCCTAGCGCTGCTCGTTTGGAAAGATCGGGCCGTAACTACACCCCACTGCAGCGTTTTATGGAACATTCTTCACAATTTATGACCTTTGACCTTAGAATCCTTCCACGCTTTATGCTTTTGACCTTGGGTGCGGTCTTTTTGCTAAATCTTCATGATTTTTGGGCGATTTCAAACTTCAGAAAATGGTTTTAATTTAAAAATAAGAATTTGTTTGTTTCTCCCTCGTACAATTCTGCTCAATGTTTACCTTTTTTTGAGTTGGGAAACGTGAACAAAATAAGTAAAAATTCTACACGTGTTTGCGACTTTTGGAATGTCAATCAAAGGGCAATTTCAATTGCAATTTAAAATATTTTATTCCTGAAATATTTTGTTTATAAAATGTCGTCCAACAAAAGTAAAGATTACTCGGGGTTATCTAGAGAAGAGCTTATCGAGAAAATACGTAAATTGGAGCTCCACGTGCAGCAGCTTAGAAATGTAATTTCCAAACGGGGGACAGATAACGGGAATTGTAATAATTGTACAAACAAACGGCCCAGGATTGAGGAAGACGGTGACCCTGATGACCCTGACCTTGATAAGATAGATGACCTTTTAGCCGGAGATTTAGACGTTTTAGGAGGAAATGGCAGAACTAAGAGCAAGAAAGTACAGAGGCCTTTTGATTACTCGTCGTAAGTTTCAAATGATCGACAGTTTTAGTTAGAATCATTATGTTTTTGGAGAGTTAATTTAATTTTTTAACGTTTTTTTTAGAGTTCCTATGCGCCACGTGGCCTTTAAGATCTTGTATCTCGGGTGGGACTACCAAGGACTTGCAGTTCAGGAGGATACGCAAGATACTATTGAAGCCCATTTATTTAAATCTCTAACGTTGACAAGACTGATTGAGGACAGAACTAAATCTAATTATCATCGGTGTGGACGCACTGATAAGGGTGTTTCGGCCTTTAGTCAAGTATGCTTATCGTTGAGTTATTAACAGATTCTGTATCACGCACCACAAGATTAAATTGTATTGGTTTGGTTATGCCTTAGGTTATATCCATTGACGTTCGAAGTAAAGTCATGGATGGAATGGAGACTTTGGACTATTGCAAGATTTTAAATCGGACGTTGCCCAAAGATATCCGAGTTATTTCTTGGTCCCCTGTAAGACCTGACTTTTCAGCTAGGTTTGACTGTTGTCTGAGGACGTACAAATATTTTTTCCCTAAAGGAGACCTGGATATTCAGGTCTGTATTTAATTCTGAGAGAACGTGAACTTCCTTTTATAATTGTGAGAAGAATTTAGTCATTGGAATTGTTTCAGAAAATGATTAAAGCTGCTCAGCCTCTTATCGGGGAACATGATTTCAGAAACTTTTGCAAAATAGATAAGGATAATAATACGACCATGAGAAGAATTGACAGGATAGATATTATTCATTCTAGCGACTCTCCCTATGAAATTTGTCAGTTCGTGATTGTAGGAAAAGCATATTTATGGCATCAGATTCGGTGTATTTTCGGGATCCTGTTGTTGATCGGACAGGGACTGGAGGAAGAGGAAGCTATAGTGGAATTACTGGAATTTGAAAAGAATCCGAGGTTCGTTCCGAGGCGAAAATTAATAGTTTTTACATCAAAGTATTCTTACGCGTACTTTTTCTCAGTTGAAGTATTTTTGATGTCAGTAGAAAACCGCAATATAGTATGGCGATCGACTACCCTTTAGTGCTTTATGATGTTCAATATCCAGAAATTGAAAATATCAAATGGACTTCGACTGAGGATAATCGAACTGCTCTACTTGGAGATCTTCAAATGCTTTGGATGCGTTACTCAGTGAAGTAATTTGAATGATAATGACTTCTTAAGTATTTTATTTATGGCCGGAAAATATTTCGAATTTAATTTAATTTCAGAGGCGCCATGATACAGGAAATGCTAAATGATGTTGAAAGTGTTACTGAGAACAAGGCTAATCTTCATACGGAGTCTTTAGTTATGGGTACAAAAAGGAAAATGTATGTTAAACTTATGGATCGTCAATTATGTGGAAGTGATCAGTAAATTAAAGGATCAATCAATCATTCAAGGATCAAGTATCAATTTAATTTAATGCATTGTTAAAATACTTTAACTGTGTAGGCATATCCTTACTAAAGGAAGTAATGTGTCATAAAAAACTGCAAGTTCCATTTGGTTTTCTGAAAATGGCTTTTACAGCGAGCGAGAGTCAGGCTTTGGATTTTGGAAACGTTAAGGGGAAATTATTAATGGAAATTAAAATCCTGTAAATCAGTATAATTCTTTTGTGAGATTTAATGGGGATACGTTTACTTTGTTATTACATATGATACTCATTCATTTTTAGACGTATTGCCTTTTTTGCGGTCTCTCTGCTTTCATACTTAAATATGTTACGTTATCCATGCCATTCGAATCCAACGAATTCGAATTCAACGACCAATGGTCCGGTCCATGAATGTCAGCAATTACATACAGTGGCATTGGTTGCCTAGGGACTATAGGGACCTACTTTGTGCGTGTAGAAAACTAATAAGTTTGACGCTTCGACTTCATGTTGCATTCGTTTCGTTCTTGGTTTCACAGAATTCGAAATTTTAGTAAAACAAAAAGTGGTTAAATTGGAAAATGGAGTCAGAATCGTTGATACACGTTATCAATAAGCTTCAAAATGTCTTTCGAAAGACAGGAGAGTTCGACCTTCAACTACCTCAAATCGTAGTAGTTGGCTCTCAGGTAACTTTTAAAAAATCAATGGAACAGGCAGGATGATAAGGCTTGGGGGGCCGGGGGTGCTTTACGAAAGCGCACCCTCTAATTGTTTCTGAACGAAGAATTAAACAGTGAATACATACTTAAAATTATGATGGTTAACAGAGTTGTGGAAAGAGCTCAGTTTTGGAAAGTTTTGTTGGAAGCTCTTTCCTGCCACGGGGGACTGGAATTGTGACAAGATGTCCCATCGTATTGCAGCTAAACCGGTTAGATACCATAGGTCAGTCTTCTTCTGTGTAAACATTTTTGAAGTAGTTTTAATTTTAATGAATCTGGTTAACTTATGCATAAATGCATTTGCATGCATCTGTGACAGCAGAAGGCCAGGAATGTACAGAGTACTGCTCCTTTGGGGATGATAAAAAGTATACGGACTTTGAAGAAGTCCGCAGACAAATTGAGCTTCGTACTGATGAGCTGGCAGGAAGTAACAAAGGGATCGCAATGGAGTCAATAATAGTTGAAGTGTTCTCTCCTAAAGTCGTACCTCTTACCGTTGTAGACTTGCCTGGATTGGTCAAGGTAACTTAAACTTAACTATAAATTATGAATTTTTGTTCGAACCGTTCTTTTTGTTACATAATGGATGTATTTTTGTTAATCCAATTTATTTAGAATAAAATTGGCAAACAACCAGCAAATATTGAGGATCAAGTCAAAGACATGATTTTGAAATACATACAAAATCCTCGTGCAATAATTCTGGCAGTAAGCCCAGCGAATGCCGACATAGCGACATCAGAAAGCATCAAGATAGCCAAGGAAGTGGATCCAGAAGGGCGTAGGACTTTGGCCGTTATCACTAAACTTGATTTGATGGATAAGGGGACCGATGCTTCAGATGTTCTAAATGGAAGTGTCATCCCAGTAAAATTGGGCATCGTTGGAGTGGTCAACCGGTCTCAGTATGCAATTGACCATAATGTTCCCATGAAGGATGCACTGAATCAGGAACAGGAGTTTTTTCGTAAAACATATCCCGATCTTCATAAGAATGGCACTATTGGATCGGGCTTTCTGGCTAGACGGTTGAACGAACTCCTTCTTATGCATATTCAGGAGACATTACCAACGCTTATTGTTAGTGCTGAAATTGCTTGAGTAGTAATATGTAACACTAATATTGACATTACCATTGCATGGGATAATAATTGTTTTTTTTAGAAACAAGTGAAAGATCAATTGGACCGATATGAATCCCGACAACGTGAATTGGGCCCAGCTCTAGCAGCAACTCCGGAGGAGAAGGCTTATCTTTTGATGGACGTCGTTGCTGACTTTATTAATAAATTCAAAGTCGCGATTAAAGAGCGTGAGCCCGTTAACGTCGGTGGAGGTCTGAAGTATTACGCTGTTATTATCGCGGATATCTTCGAAAATTTTAACAAAGGTTTGAACGGCCAAAAAAAAGAATTGGAAGATGAACGCGTCTACAAAAAAATTGAAGCAGCTATTCGAAATTCTGTCAACGTGGAGCGTTTTACGTCTATTGAGGTACATAAGATGCTTTACATTTTTTCCATTTTTGATGGAACTCACTCATTTTGATTTTTTCCAAACTCACTTTTGTAGGAAGTTGTCAAAGGACTTGTTAAAGAGCAATTGAACTTTATGCAAGGCCCTTCCTATAAATGTGCTGAAGATTTTTGCGAAGTTCTATCTGATGCTGTATCTCATTGTTTGGTTGACAAGCGTCTAAGGCACTTAAATTCCGTTATTTGTCAAGTGACAAAAGCTCAATTGGCCGATAGACTTGATAAGGTCAAGTATTCCATCCAAGAATACATTCTTACGCAAACGGGAATGATCTTCTCGTGTGATGAGGAGTTTACTAGATTGTTGATGGTACAATTTGTTCTCTGCATGGACCTTTTTCATTAATTTCGAATGCACCGTAAGCGATTTGATTTCCAGATTGCTGAAGATGACACTGCCGTTATTAAAGCGTTTCCAGCATTTCCGCTTGGCTCATCAATCAACGCTCCGAGATTAGGTCAACTGGCCTACATTCACAAATTGATTTGTGGATACTTATCAGTCGTTCGCCGTCAAACTGCGGACTACATTCCCAAGCATATTATGCGTAACGTATTTGTGCTAATGACAGAGGAGCTTAAAAATGCTATTGTAAGAGCTGAGTTTGTGCTGGCTTACGATTTATGACAATCTGCTTTACTTTTTATGTGATGCTGATTTGCGTTTTACTATAGAGGAAAGCGACTCATGGCAAAGAAGATATTTTGATAGTAGAACCTCCTGAAATTGCGAGAAAGAGGGAGGCGAACTCCGAAATGTTTAAAGTAAATCATGGAATACTCATGTATAGGTCGTGTATAAAATTAGATGTTAAGCGTCTAGCATGTTCTAAGTATGTTCCTTTTGTTTCAGAACTTACATGAGGCGATGGAGATAATTTCTGACGTAAGGAAGATTTAGAAAGAATAGCGGGGGGTCATTCGGCTATTTGATCCCATCCTGGTCTTGATTATTGAGGACGGTCATACAGCCTATCATGCATAGAATATCCTATCCCCCTTTCGTTTCTCGGTTGTCTGATTGTGAAATAAAAGAGAATTCGGACAGAATCAGTACACACTTTATGATATGATATGATACTTTATTTCGAGTTCAAACTATGATAAGCATTATTTTTCCTGCATTTAAGTTTTAAGAAATTATGTTTTTCTGTAACTCCAGTTGAGTCTACTTTGTTCTGTAGGCCTCATTTTAGCTCCCGAACCTGACCAAAATCACCCACCGTTAGTCTCTTAAGGGCTGAAGGTCCTTCCGCTCACATCCAGGGAAGTCACAGAGTCTCCCGGAGGTCCATCAGTATTATACTTTTAACCTGTAAAAAATAGGGAATTTATTCAGTTATTTATCAACAGGATTTGCTTATGCATAGCATTTTTAGCAAATATTTTGATAGAAATGCCAATTAGAAAGAAATATTGAAGTAAAAGTAAAGCTTTCTTATTAGTTATTCCTGGTTCAGGTTGATCTACTGATCCTGGTCTAACTCTAACACCAGGAAAGCCCTAAGAGGCTACAATTTATGACAGTTTCTTACATTTTCGCATAAGCTTCGATCTTGTCAGAAGTTTCCATACGTATCAAGTTCATAAACCTATCCTTTCACCAGTTGCCAGTGCGTCTAGCCATTTTAGAAACACGTTTCAAGTGTTCTTATCCAACCAACTGACATAATACCCGATTTTGCGTGAAGTGGTGCTTCTGGGTAACGCATAGAGGAATGAGTTCGGTAAAGATAACCGTCTCGGAATGTTTAATATAGCCCGTTTGAAAAAACAGAATGGTAAAAGTAGGCTTTTTGTAGAGCGAGAGCGAGGAATGTATTGCATTTTGAATACTTCAAAGGATCAAAAAGTAGCAGAGAAGTTTATGAAATATGAAGTAGTTTAAAATTGATTAGAAGTCCAGGGTGGGTGAAATTGATGAAATAGTAAAACAAAGCATGAGCTATTATTAGAGGTTTGGTCAGGCTTCAAAGGAGTATTGACAGTTGCATATTGCATTGTTTCGATCGTTGTTAATAATTATTAAAGAATTGGAGATTTAAGTAAAGTCAAGCTAGTAGAAACAACCTATTCAGGATATTGCATTAAATTATATTAAGGCGCAGGCAAATTAATTCACAATGGTAATTTTTACAATATACATGATGAAGGTTTCTGAAGTTTTAAACAACAGGTCAAGCATAATATGCTCAATGTCGATGCGATAATCCGGATTTTATTTTTAAGTACGGCACTTTCATATCTTAGAACGATTAAGCATGAAACAGACCGTGTAGACTGTAGACCAGACCTCCTTGTAACAAGCACTCTTGTTTTTTCTTATTCCAAGTTCTTTATTTCCAAACTGTCACAATGCGACGGGTATAAAGTACATTTTAAAGCATCTACTCTATCGAATTAATGGATCTACGACACGAGGTATATTCTAATATTCTAGTCAATAGAACTACAGATTACAGGAAGCAATGCATTATTTATTAAAAGTTAACGCTATTTCTAGTTTAATCCTTACACCAAAATTTGGAAAAGGTCTAACGAAAGTCGGACCTTGAAGGTATATCTTTTAATGGAATGGAAAATATGAAATACCAAACGCATTAATTTATAATTTATAATTAGACCATATACCGGACGCTGACGTTAGTTATGGCCCACAAATATCAGCTTAAAGGGAAGATTATACTCAAATAATCAGTCATAAAATAATGTATTTTAATCTACAGACAGGACCAAAATATAAGCAAAAAATAAAGTTTTCTCACCCACTCTGCTCGTTGAGTGGGGTGTTAAAAGTTTTATATTAAAAGCAGTAAGAGTAAATGTAGCAGACATCTCATAATCTCATTCCTGATCTCGAATGAATGAACAAATGTAACGTGTAAATCCACTCTTAATACTATTATGCATTAATAGCAGTAATCGAGTACGCGAAACGAGATAAGAAGGCAGTTAAAGCTTTTTCAGGGTGACGGTTAGTTAGTTCTAGTTTACTAAGCTCAGTATTGGAATTTGGAATGAATGACCGTTAAAAATCGCTATAATTGAGTAAAGACATGATTCACTTAAGTAGATCTTTCTGTAGTGGACTTCATAAGATCTTAGGTTAGGTTCGTGTAAGATGTCTAGGTTTCCTTGCTGGATAACAATATCATATCGCCATGAAACTTAACGGTTTGTACTGCACAAATAACCAATAGTGAAATGATTTTTCAGCAAAAATCTATAAGCGAGAGTAGAGGAGGGATAAGATTTACCCTCAGACAGATCCAACTACAATTTACAGTAGTTTCTAGTATGCAGGAAAACAACTTTTACATATTGATATTACCCTGAACTCTCGCCTATGATCCGCGGCTTATATATGATGTCTTGCAGCATTTAAACACGGGAGAGACGCCTCTTTAAACATCTAAAGGATGGCGTGCGGTTTAGTAAACGAGAGCGGATTATGAGCAAGTATTTAGGTTAAAATTTAGAAAGAAATATCGGATGCTACGCTAAGTGTAAGGACTACAAGACTACAACTACTGCCGTATTCTTTGTTAACTTTTCCCATAGACGGGCACACGGGATACTGATACCTACTTTGGCTATGAACTTTTCGGTCTCTCTGCTTTCATGCAGCATAACTGTTTTACTTTGATTACCATTCAAATCCAACTCCCAAGCCTTAAAAGGTCCATGCAAGCTATTTCCTATGGATAAAAGTAATATTCTGAACAATGGCAAAGTGGCCGACATTTCAGTTCAATTTATAGATTGGGGGAGCTTAACAGACGCCAACTCAGCAAGCAAGCAGGTCTGACTCTGACCTTTCTACTTCTAGTCCAAACATTTCCAAAGTTCTTATCAAATCAGCGTATTTTAGGGAAATCGAGCGTCTTTGTTCATGAGTGACTTGCTCAATATAAAGGTAAGTGTTATTAATTATAGCAAAGGTTAAACACGTTCAGTATCAGTTTTGCAGTGCAATTGTCAATCGCTCTTTGGTTTATCACAGATTCCAGGCATTTTAGGTCGTTAGGAAGGATAAGAGTTGGATTTGAAATGCAGTCCTTGATACCCGTCATCAATAAGCTTCAGAATGTCTTTCGCAAGACGGGAGTTAACAACTCAATTGAACTGCCTCAAATCGTTGTGGTCGGCTCACAGGTAAGGTTTAAAATCATGGAAATTACCTATAAATGTTCCTTAACGTAATAAATATTGAAATCGTGCGTTAAATGTTAAAATCGGATGGTTTAACAGAGTTGTGGAAAAAGCTCGGTTCTGGAAAGCTTGGTAGGGAGATCATTCTTGCCACGGGGGACTGGAATTGTGACAAGATGTCCCATCGTATTGCAGCTAAACCAGTTAGAAGCCACTGGTACGGTACATCGTATATCTTATCTTGTTTTTGAGTGTACCCTGCCCTAAATCCTCACGTATATGCCGCCCTCATTAATTATGCCGCACGCCTGCCTATCCTTTACATGTTAAAAGGGGTATCTCTCCCATTTTACAAATGCTTCTAAAGATCTTTTAGCCTGTCTAAGGCTTATGTAACCACGGAGGCCGGGTGTCCGTCTGTCCGTCTGTCCGTCTGTCAGCACGATA
>JAQFZX010000320.1:0-68366 GCA_034682405.1 Hydroisotoma schaefferi | reverse complement strand
TGGAAGGCAGTAATCTGAGACAGATATTACTAATGAGGAGGCAAATATTTTCATCCATTTAGGAGAAAAGAACTTTTTGTAGCGATTTAAAAGAAATAATCTATTCGTCATTTTTTTTGCTACTGTGTCATATTGGGTTGTAAATGAAAGAGTTTCATCTAAAATAAGTCCTAAATACGTAAATTCCTTTACATGTTCTACAGTGCTATTCATTATATTTATTTTCAACTGACTGTTAATTTTAAGATTTTGAGGATGGAAAATGAGGGATTTGGTTTTGGATACGTTGATTTCCATGCCGTTCTCTTCACACCACTTCAAGATGTTATTAACATCCGTTTGTAAATTGTTCTGAATTTCTTCAATCGTTTTTCCGGAACAAAATACAACTAGGTCATCTGCATACATAACACAATTTGAAAATTGTAGAATGTCTGGTATTGCATTGACGTATATTGCAAAGAGAAGTCCGCTCAATGAGCTCCCCTGTGGAGTTCCTCTTGTCATTAATTTGTTTTGGGAGCTAATATTTCCCTTTTTTACGGTTATACTTCTTTCCGTAAAGTACGATTCAAACCAGGTAAGAAGATGTCCACCAATACCAATCGCATTTAGTTTTGTCAAAAGTAAAACATGGATAAGGTTGTCAAATGCACTAGTAAAATCAATGAAAACTGCCCCAGTTATAAGGCGGTTATCACCGGCCGTTCTAATATGGTTGGATAGTTTTAGATTAGCACTCAATGTTGACCTTTGAGAGCGGAAACCGTGCTGCTCATCTGCTAGTTTTTTGTTCAGGTCCATAAAAGTATTAACTCGTGTGTATATTATTTTTTCTAATATTTTGGAAGTCACAGGAAGGATAGAGATCGGCCTGTAGTTTTGGGGCTTTGATTTAGGCCCTTTGTGTTTGTAGAGAGGAAAAATAATAGCTTCCTTCATTTGATGAGGGATTTCTCCACTGTCCATCATTTCATTAAAAATTGAGCACAGAACTGAGGACACAGAATGTACGCAGGTTTTGTAGAATTTTGGTGGAATTTTGTCACACCCTGCTGGTTTGTTAATGTCCATGTTCTTGATAACTTCTACAATTTCATCTTCACTAAATTGAATTGAGTTGAGATTTAATGAACACTCGGATAATGCTTCATTTTTGCATTTATCCTTCAATTCACACCATGTTTTGCTTATAAAAGTGTTTAAAGCAGATGGATTTGCTTTAAGAAAGTGGTCAGCTAAAATATTTAGTTTTTCCTGTTCGTCATAAACTAAAAGTCCATCTTTCTCTAATGGAGGGATGATCACATCTTTTTTAGATTTCCCTATTTCGTTGTTGAACAGATTCCAGCCCTTCTTAGGACTATTGTCATCTTCGTGAATACAGCCTTTAAAAACCTCTTCTTTAATTTTTGCTTTCCTATGTGTCACAGCATTTCTTTTCTTTCTAAACTCAGCCCAGGTAGTTTCAGAATCAGATTTAATGGCATTTTTCTTTAATTTGGATAACAAATTAGTTAGATTTTGAAATTCAGAGTTGAACCATAAGGGTCTGTTACGTTTAACACGCATTCGTTTGTACGGTGCATGAGCGTCAAGCACGAAGTGAATTATGTTCACAAACAGTTCGTATTTTTTATTAATTGAGTCACAGTACTCAAGAATCCACCATGGTGCAGATGCGACCATTTGATTTAGTTTAATTGGATCAGTGTTTTTGAAAGAGCGGATTGTCAATACTTTCGTAGGACATTTCGTTCGTTTCGGGATTTTGCGGACACTAAATATAATACTGTGATCCGCAATTACCTCTTCTAGGAGCCCTGCTTTGATATTAAGGTCAGGTTTATTGCTTAAAATGATGTCTATGAGAGTCGAGGTCGTATTAGTGACTCTGGTAGGCAATTTAATTAATTGCTCGAAATTGTGTTGAGTTAATATTCGTTTAAAACTGTTAATTTTGGGGTCAGAGCTGAGCATATTCAAGTTAAAGTCCCCAAAAATGTATGTCTCGGTTAATTGTGATTTCAATAACTCGTTTTTTAGGTCCTTCTCAAAACTATTGGTCGTCGTTGAAAGACGGTAGACAAGGATAAGGTTCATATTTGGAAAGTAAGGTTTTTTAATGGATATTTTAATTGATTCGATTGGATAATGAAATGGAGAAGGATACTCAACAATTAGGAAATCTTCTTTTATAAAAAGTAGTAGTCCTCCTCCTCTCTGTTTGTGGGATTTGATATTGGGTCGATCACATCTCAGCATATTATATCCTGGAATTGTTATTTCTTCATTTGGAAATTGTTCCGTCAGCCAGGTTTCCGTAATCCCAAAAACATCGAAGTTGTATGTTTGAATTATTTCGTAGATTTCATCTTTTTTTGTTATAGACATCAGATCACGTACGTTGGCATGTCCGATGGTCAGTCCATTTGGAATTTTCTTCTTCTGGAAATCGTTGGATGTGTTTGTTGTCATATTGATTTGTTCTTTAGTACAGACGGGGCATCTCCAGTCTATTGATTCACATAGGAAGTGGGGGTGATGTCGTTCTACACATATATTATGATAAAGAAGTTTACAATCATCACAAATTGAAGTTCTGGTCTTTCGCTGGTCGACTTTTTTACATATGTTGCAGGGTGATGTACAGTAGTTGCATATCCAATTTCCTTGTTCTTTGATTATATTGAAGTTTGCGTAGGTTACATCTAAGTTGGAACAGCATTTGTGATAGCTTCGTTTACATCTTGTACACGAAATAATGGTTTGGTTTTTTCTTCGAGGATTGTTGCAAAGGTTGCAGTGAGGTCCTGGATTTATGCAGTTGACCCCTGAGATTAGCATTAGGATTAAGAATGTTTTTCTGGTCATTAGAATACAGTTGATAATGGATCTTTTGTATCTTTGTTTTGCTTTGGGAAAGGTTATAGGAAGGTATGGAAGGAGCCTACCATGATTGAATGAGAAGGGAACTATGAACAACTGTATGTTTGTAGCACTCAATTCATTTAGAATTTTGGTTGAGATTAGACTTCGAGCACTATGCAAAACAGCGTCCTGACCCCTCCCAGTTCCACGGAAAACTGAATGTTCAATTATGTATAATAACTTTCCAAAAACTTTAAAACTAGAAAATTCTTTATTAGTTGGAGTTTTATCACAATTATTTGAAGATATTTGAGTTACTGGTGACTTTATCTTCAATGTGATGTAAAATACAGCACTAAATAGTACGAATTGCGTCCAGGAGGAATATAATACACGAGAGCACTTTTTATTTGTGACTGCCATTGTAGTGACTACATATTTATGTACAATGCTGATCCGTTTTCTGGATAAATATGAATGAGATGAATGATTGAACGAGTGAGATGAGTATGGGTATGTGAAACGTTTTTCGTAACTGTAAGTGTGCACTTGCTTAGAAGAGTGACATACGTATCGTTTACCTAGAAGTTGATGGGTGGCCTAGAGGTCTTTTGCATAGAAGTCTTTTGCCTAGAAGTCAGTTGCCTATAAGTAATTTACATACAGGTCCGGGCTACCAAAAAAACCATGCCGACGAGAGTTAGGCTCAATTGGTGTAGGAGTGAAGATGCTTATTTCGTTGCCGATAGTGATTTACCAATTTTTTTCGGTAACGTATTTCCTCTGCTTACAGTTTTCTGATGTGATGATAGTTTCTATAACGGCTGCAGATAGTATGTAGCATTAAAATATTTAGAATGAGGGGATTTTCAACGGAGATTTTAATGCTGTATTCCTAGAAAAGTTCATTTTTACTTCTAGAGCAGTTCATTGCGTGCATTTGGTTTACGAGGACAGTTTTGGTGGATTTAGTGGCACTTTATGGTCTTTAAAAGTTGGCAGGAAGCAGAGCGTCTTAAATCTTGGTTAAGTAAGAGACTAAAGGCCAGAGGCTGCTCTGCTGGCTCCATCACATCGTTAATTAATACTTTAGCTCCAGTCTAGCCCAATATTATACTGTCCTTATCTGGTATAATTTCCTTCTTCTATACTAATTCCGAGTTAGATGGATGGGGTGAATAGTTGGAAAAACTGGAATTCATACAAGCAATTAGATGGGTCATTGAGATACATTAAGTGGGAAAGTTTTACGATGCTCATCAGCCTGATTGGAGTTAAATGAGCCAAACGATTATGCATGAAAATATGTGTCCAAATGAAACCTGACTGGTTGAGTTTTGTTGGAAGCCGTTTCCCTATTTCTTATTTGAAGCATACCGAGAGAACTAAGCGAATAATTCTGTCCAAGCCTGTTGTAAAACTTAATACCTTTTACTTAACTTCAGTGTACTATTCCATAAGATTGTATCTTGTCCTCCAGCTCTATACATACAGAGCCGAATGGGTTGGGTTATTACTGGATTATTAACCTTTTACCACTATTAAGCAGTTTTTCTTCGACTAAGTGTATAATATGACGTAGAAAATATAGAATACCTCCAGCTATCGTGTTTGTATCCTAATCTAGAGAATGGGAACTCGGAAAAATAAAACGAGTTGTGTGTTCTGTTCAGCCAGATCGGTGGAGCGACGTAGGTGCTTTCTTTAACTGCAAATGACATAGATTAATTAGAAAAATTGACAGGTCACGCACAAGCCAACCATCTAGGGTCACTTTGAAGTTTTTTCCCCAGTCCTTTCTTATATTTTCATGTATCCCTTGTCTTGTGGACTTGAGGCTCACTATGAGGACAACGACGAAGAGTACTTATTTTATTTCACATGTCCAGCAATACTCAAAGAGACAGTTAGACAGGTAGGCTCAACTTTACCAAAGTAATAGTGTAGCTACCGTATTTCCCGTTTTAATTTCCCCTAAAAACACTCCTTCAAAATGAGTAATAATTTATCCCTGTCTGATAAAATATCCTCCTAAAATACGTTCCTATTAAACTCAGAAATTTAGATTTTCCATTCTAATGGACCTCTTTCCCATTCTACCGTCAACTGTAGTTTAGTTCAGATTTATGGATTTAAAAAAATAAAATTCTTTAAGTAACATTTTTGCAATTGAAATATTAATAAATCCAACTAAATTAATGATATGTCGTATCTTGACAGAATTATTCATCCTTCTGTTCCATATTTAGTGTATTAAACACACAATTAATTGAAGTAATACAAAAAATACTTATAAATGTATAAGCACACAATTTATGCCTTCAAATTTTATGAACCTATGAATTTATAATTAAAAATATGAATTACTGTATCTCACCTAGCAGTTTTGCACCTGAAATCCTAATACAAACAAAGACTTATAATATTTTTTGTCACTTCTGAGTTTTTCTCACACATTTTGAAGGGACTTGTTGGAGACTACATGAGTATTTTGCTTTAAAACAATAAATCCCCTCTACATAGTTCCCTAGTGCATGTAGGACCGAAACAATAAAATCCCAGGTGAACTAATTCCGGAAATACGGTAACTGGGCTGTTTAGGAATGAGTTATACAGTTGAAGGGTTTACTACCTGTCTATGACAAAATTACAACAAATGTTCAATGTTTTCTGTTCGATTGTTGTTAGCTTTAGTAAGGATGTTATAGTAGGTATACCTCATAACTTAACTTGGTTTATTTTCATCGTCCCTGTCAGTATTTTTCACCAAGAGCTTCAACTAGAAGAGTTAAGCCTTTAAAAAATTGAACCATTTCAATAAACCGAGCAAGCTGTAAGTGGAAGGAAGTTGTAAGGATTCGGACTGGGGTTGTACAAAAGGTTTTATTTTCTTTATAGAGAGACAGAACTTATGAACTCATTCTACTTTATGCCAGAGAACCTTAAGTTCAATTTTCTTAAACAGCTTGCTACCATAAGCTCACAAATTGTATTGAATGGAAATGAAATTCATATCGAAGTCAAGTCAGAGAATGAAGTTCATAGAATGCCGTGTTTAAAAGTTTTTACCACCAAACAATATGGCGGTTGTAACAATATGATGTGACGTGGGTAGACGTAGAGGAAGATGTGCAATATGCAAGATGCATATAATAGCTTAGTGTCTGTCGATCGGTACTAAATACCTGGAATGTAAGGTAGATAAATGATGATAATATATGACATCGGAAAGGTTGTAAGATAGATAAACCCCTTTCTTCCCGTCGCTCATAAAAACAGGTGAAGTGCTGCAATGGACTCTTTTATTCATCCAAGTGAGAGAGAGAGACCTTTCATTAGATAAGGTGAAGACTTTTAAAAACTGGTAGTGAACGCAATTTAATATGAATACGTATGCATTGAATTTGAATGAGAAAATATAGGCCTGGAATGCCAGTAAACTAGCGGACATAATTTCCTATAAAACTTAGAGTGAAAAAAGTCCTTCAAGCTCGAAAGGATGAATTTGCATTGTTTTATAATGAGAAAATGTAATATTGAAGTCTTTATGAAGGCAGATGTACTGCAGCTGCATTGACGTGTTGTTAGTTGATTAAAAGCGTTTAACTGGATTAAATGTTTCTGGAGGTCTTTGCGCATAAAAGGTCTTAATCAGTCTGGCAGATTTTCCAAGTAGAACGTGAACATTAAAACGTATATACCGACCAACTAGCAGTGTTCAGGGATAAATCGTTGAGTGAAAATTGATGGAAAGGAACTCATTGGAACCTCCTGTGCTTCTTGTGCATTTAATACATGAGATAACAACCCAAAATGATTATGCAAATAGTTATGAGCTTAGGCACGGATGAATGCATGGGTCTACTATTTAGTAGCATTCTAGTCCTACGACGATTATAGATGTACAGAGAGATAATCATAAGAATCATGCAAAGATGCAAATAAATCTGATCACGATTTCCATTAAGAAGCATCCCGATAATAGACTAAGTAATGTGAATAAAAATAAGGATGAAACTCCAGCACGCTAGCCATAGTAAAGCTGAAAGTAAAATGGAACCTGGGGTCGACCGACATAGACACCTTTTCAATTTCAATACGTAATTATCGTATTACATATGGAAGAATACCGACCGGCGACTGTTCCAAAGAAGTGAAAAGATGGTCTTCAGGGGATATCCTTGGCAAACTGATTAAAAAGCAGGTGATATTATTAGGGATCGGGATTGGATGACATGTTGCCAGTAGAGGAAAAGTGGCCCATAATAATAATCCATAACAAAAGTCCATCCTATGTACAGCTTCTGTGTCGAACAAGTTAGGCAGGTAGTACAGTGGGCAAAGTGTATACCTTAGCTTGTACGATGGTGGAAAAGTAACCTAATAATTCCGCTCCGAGGAGACTTGGTTTTTGGTTATTATAATCTCACACTACAAAAGGAAAACTTAGCTTAGCCGTCGTATGAATGTAGGTAATGTTAATAATAATAGTACCAATAATAATAACAGAGAAAGAATACCTTGAGGGTGTCGAACAGAAGGAGGACTGTCATTACTTTACGTCTTTCACCCTATCCTCCATTATCATCATCATCATCATAATAATAATGATAACCAACCGTCCATATCACCGTTTACCATCGGCCTTTTCATGGTTTCAGTTTTATTAGATTTCAGTAGCATAGTAATCGTTTTCTTGTAGTAAACTGACTGGAACTTTACGAATAATAATTTCCTCATACAAATGTAAGCATAAAGGATTTACTTACCGTCTACTTATCATGCGGGTAAGCAAACGCTCAGACAGTGCTGCTGTAGTGCACCATTGACTATATGTATTACTACTATACGTAGCGTATGAAAAACCTCTTGTGTGACCATAATGAAATATGAGAGACAAACATATGCTAAATGTTCCACACCAGTTCATAAAAGAAAACGCCGGACGATGGAGAACGGTTTGCTGCCATTTGACCATATTGGCCATTTATGAATTCCATGTCAAATACTATTACCGAATGAGATGAATAGACTGAGTTAACGACATAACATTTTTAGGGTTATAAAAATAATACCTGTCAAGAACTTCATCTGAACATATAGATCAACTACGTGTACGTCACTGGTTCCTATTTCCCTTCATAATGTTTATTCTTGAGAATACTCTATATAATAGGCATGTATTGTTTTCCATAAGTTGTCTACTTTCTGATGGGATTCTGTTCTCGATTTTAATGTCTGACCTGACATGATGGCCATGATGCTTGTTTGAGTGGCTAGTTTGGCAATATCGGAATGCATTTTTCCTTCCTATTTGTGCACTGCTACTACTGCTGCACTGACTGACTACTGAACCCACGTTAGTGAAGAAATGTTTCTGTGAAGAGGGTGCTAAAATTTGAGTAAAGAACCTTTTCGGGATTATTTGCTCTCGCAGGGTGTATGAAATTTACTTAACGTGTACTTTACAAAAAAAAGTTTAAGAACGCTTTTTAAAAATGGTTAAGTCTTCCTGCGGGCTGGGTAAGATATATAAGCTACCTGTCGTCTTGTACACTATCCTACGAAGTATTTGGTAGCAGTACTTGCAAGTATATAATGGGTTTTTAAATAGTTTTTGCCATGTGGAATGGTAATCGATTTATTGTTGTTTACTTTAGAATCGTCTGTGAACTAATCATCATAAAGGCTGTCCTTTGCTGTTTTTTTTGTTGAGTGGGCAATATAAAGTAGTGTGGGGTTTGGGTTAGTAGCTGTTTAAGATTTGGAACCCAGACCACTGATTATTGACCGTATTGTACTTTTCATAATTGTCTGCAGAGCAACTTGCTTTTTTGATGAGTGCGTCTAATATTGCAATATCAAGCTTATCATCCCTGCATTAGTGTTTGAGCTGCGAGTGTTCAAGTGCTTCAGAAAAATGAGCCATGATCTATTTTATGAGATAATTATATAGAAAAGTTTTGCTCCTTTTTAAAGCTACGTGTTATTTTAATGTTTTTGTTTGTCTTTCAAAGTTCTTTTCTTTGGTACGTTTTCTAAGATATTCCTTACCCTTCTCTTTATCTTTGACATGAGAGTTTGAAAATTCACCAGCCCTTACAAAAGCTGTGCCTTTTGCTTAATGACCATTGCCGTAGCGGTGTGCATAGTTCAGTATTCTCTAGTCAGAGAAATATTATTTTCCCTTTGAGGTTGTTCTTTTAGCTAGAATCCTTCTTACTCTTAATGATAAATATAAATATTTCTGATTTTGAATTCCAACTGGCAGTAGTATGTTTGTGAATAGTAAACAGTAATAATAATGGCACACGAAGGCAAAGTAAACTAATGACCGCAATATTTTAATGACTTTCAGCCACTGCAACTACCTATGATAATAAATAATGCATGATATCTTCTGAGGACGAGATAGCGAAGGTTTTTTTTAGCTTCTTGTGTATTTCTTGTCGTGCTTGTGGGTCTATCGTGTTAATGACTACGACTGGATTGCTTTGCTAACAACTACCAACTAGCAAACTATAATATACCCACTGAATAACTGAAACTACCATTGAAGTAGTCTGTTCTGAGTTGTATCTGTTTTTAGGATAAATGTAAAAAAGGAAGATGATTCTCTAACTAAAGTGAGCAAGGCTGTTAAGAAATATTACTGAGTGACAAGTATAATTAATGTGAAAAGACTTTCTTCTAGGTAATGATGATTTAGGCTTTTATTTACGTTTACCAGTCGTCATCACAACTTTCAATTAGAGGAACACTGCTGCTGCTATGCTGGCTGAACGTTGTAAGAAAAGGTAGACAGGCTAGTCGTAGTAACTTCAGTTGTTAGTGAAGTGTAAGAAGTGTGAAGATGAAGTGAGGAACTTTTTAATGCGAATTACTAACGAGAGAGGAAATAATTAGAATGTATTATGGTATTTCCACAACAGACAGTGTTATACTTTATTAATAAGCATGTAAATGGTTGAAAATACGATTAATTAAATTAAGGTACGAAAAAGAAGCGTTAGCTATCATCAGAAAGGCATATTCGCATATTATACTCATTGAAACTACTTAACTAAACGAGATAATAACTTATGCTAAGGATTTCCAATTTTTATGATCTTGAATGTCAATAAGTTTCTATAATTTATCAAAGCAAAAAGTGATCGTGCAATTAGGAACTCTACTTTACTTATAAAACGTATAGTGATTTGTTGCTTGACTTTCATTTAATTTTAACACTCGGCACACTTTTTAGAATATATTCAATCGTTAGACCGTTAAGTGGTCACTTTCTGGGACCAACAGCATTACAGATTTTGACAAAAACTGGCACGGAAATTTTAAAATTGAAATTTAATTTAGGTTAAACCTGTTTTTGCTTTATATTTTTTGGTATCTTAGAATAAACTATCCAATGAACATCTGTCTCATCTGTTAAAAGATGCAATCAATTCCCTTATTCGACTCAATAATTTTTAATTGTGTCACTAATGCATTACATGAATCCGATGTTTTAATGGCATTTATTATATACATTTCATAACACCAACCCCTTGATTACATTTATATTACACCAAGAAAGAAGATTCTTCTCAGCATCATATTTGTCAGTTTTCTCAAAGCAGAGTTTTTAAATGGACAGATGAGCACTGCTCACTCACACTTACAATATGCAATCAGCCAGTACTTATTATTATAAAAAGCGTGAGTGTAATATCAATTGCGATTCTACTACATTACATATCACTGCTGTCCTACGTGCATGAATTATGATGACTGTTGAAAGATAGTTTAATCTGCAGAGCTTTTGAAGATTGGTCGAAGTCATTGTCCATCCATAGCAAATGATTATAAGCAGGCAGGAATGGTGTTTTTTTTTACACATAAGGTGTTGAGGAAGTGAAGAAGAACCAGGTTGTCTGAATAGAAAAATTCTGTTAGTATCAACTAACAACACGAATCCGTGTCTAATTTGGTGGCTTAGTTGGGTCTGGCTTGTAAGTGCTAATAATGTGAAATAACACTTGTGCAGACCTGTACAACTGAATGAGTTAAAGATAACGGTAACATAACACATAACATATTAAAAGGGATCTTCTTAGTATTGTTACAACATGTCTAAACATTAATCTTTATAAAACTTGGATTGGGATTGGAGTGGAATAGAAGAATGAAAGGGATTCTGCTATATCAGAAAGGGTAATAAAGAAGGGAGTAATTTGGAGTGGGAGTAATGGCTGTACATCGACGGACGTGTGTTTATTAGATTTTTCGAAATTTTATGCAAGACTGAATGATAACCAATTAATAAAGATGCCTGACTGGCTGTCTGTCACACATTTAGAAGGAATAAAATGAGATAAGATTCAGGGACGAAATGGTCGTATGTTATATAAATCGTCGTTCGCAGACCTGAAATGAATGAAAGTGTCATTGGATCTTCAGAATGATGAATTTACTTTTTGAATGGATAGAGAAGGAGAGATAAAGGATTAAACATTATAATTGACGGATTCATTTATGAATTTACAGATTAACATGAGCTAGCTGAAGATGAGCCAAATTGGATGATATCACAATCACATAAAATGGAAAGGAATCGGTGGATTATTACAATTGATAGCGATCCTTTGGTATGTACGCTGATACTATAATATTAATTTCCATGCTAGAATAGAGATATAAGGGGCTTTTGTGGCTTTGGAAAGGAGTCTGCAACTTTATGGTTCAGTAATAAACTACGGAAGCACAAAATAGGATTGAATTTAATTACCATAAAATCATCAATCGAATCATTAAATTATTTCCAGTCTTTGGTTTCCCAGTTGGCTTTATAGATTATAGACAATATACCTAATCTGGTAACTGTACTAACTAGTGAAAGCTGGGAATCCTATTGACTGCTTTGTGGAGATGAGAGCTTAACTGGAGATTTCTTTGAAATTGTTTATCTCTTTATACGAATAAGCGTATAGAGAGCCCTTGTAACAATGCTACAGGCTCTACTTAACTAGTACGCGACACTGACTGCAAACGGACATTTTTTGAACGGATTCTTAGGTACAGAAAACGCTCATTCTTTATTAATGGGTTGGAGCGGTCATTCGTGTTGGTTTACTGTACCTTTTCACTCAATAAATCTAGAATTCAGTGGAACGAAGAGGAGAAAAGTTTTTCCCCGTAAAAAAAAGTCCAATGATCAAATAACGTTAGTTCTGTTGTACAGTTGTTAATTTCTGACTTTTGGGTTAGCTCGTATAAGGTAAACACATTTCTAAAGTTTTTTTCGTGTTACCTGAGTTACCGACTGGGTAATTCCAGTTTATATGAAATGAAATAAAAAATACGAAACCATCATTTCCTACTGAAAAGTCAAAGGTCCATACAGGGGCTGTTACCTTTGTCCAGCTTACATCATATGATTGAAAAGGGGATTCTGATTGCATATACCCATCTTAATTTCATATAAACCGAGCTAGCTGTTTCCAATTTTATTAAAAATGTAGGCTTTTTCAAGTTTCATAGAAAAATTTCTCTGATATTTGAACCTCAATTCAAATGTAACTCAAGGATATGCCCTTCTTCTACTATACTGAGAATGTTTGAAGGAAGGGCTTTTATACCAAGTGAAGTGAACTATTTTTACTTTGGTATAGAACGCAAAGATAAGGAATAGAGAAGGTAATAATATGCAAGGTGAAGGTGTACAGCATTACAATTCTGGCCGATATTGACAAGAGTTCACATGCACATTTTGATGATTACGATTACTATTAGCAGTATCAGTATTATTACATACAGATCACCACATTTATAAAAACCTCCTAGTGCAGCTAGTAGAGCTCACTCCAGGGCACTTTGTTTAAAGATTATTTAATGTACTTTATGTTCGGTTTCGGTCTTTCTTTCATTAAATGTGAGGCAGGCACACCTCCATTTTTCCCTCAACCGTCACAGTTTCGTTTTATACCAAAATACTCATATTTTTGTGCTTTTCATAGTAAACTCTGAAAAAAATTTTTTTTCTTTTTAATGACCCCCACTTTAACTTACCTAAATAATATTTTACGCGAAGTAACTCTTTCCAACGCTATATTTAATGCATCCGCTACACCCTTAGCTATGTTGTCATCTAAAAGCGCAGAATAATGAGGAACATGGGGAACCGCATCTTATAAACAGCAGTAAAACACAAATTAAAGACTATTCACAGGATCATTGATGTTATTTAGTGGTTAATAGTTTTCATACTATTTATTGAATACGTCATATTTTGAAATTGAGAAAATGAAGTTACTTACTCTAGTACTCTTCTTACTCAAGAAGTTACACAAACGTCAGCAGTGGATATTGTCCGAGTATTTTCGACTACTTTTCTAGAGGATAGGCTTTTAAACAGCTTGTGGGATGAATAGTGGATTTTTGGTGACTGATTTTTCGAAACTTTGATCGCTTTATGAATTACCTGCCTTTTTCTTCTGTCTGAGAGAGTTTGTGCTGCTCTTCATGGCATGGTGGCCAAACAGTGAATGGCTGACTTGCGAGATCATGCAATAAGCATTAAATTTGAGTTTTAACTAAAAAGTAACGATTTCTATAAACTTATTGGATAAAGTCGGTATGAAATATTTTCATATTTCGTTGCGAATTCGTGTAGAATCAGATGACAAGTGTTAGAATGATTCTTTACGTTTTCGCAAAGAATTCACTTACATTGTATGAGAATATGGCGCATGCTAGATATTGTTACTATTTAGCAGAGAGGTACGCATTACTTTCTGTACGTTTTCGTAGATGTTTCTCGCTAGATCAAAATTCGATGAACTCGTCGAGGCATCTTTTAGCGAGGAGTAGGAGACTTGTAGGCTGGGTAGGTTCTGAGATCCCGCGCGAACAGACAGACAGACAGACGGACACGACAACATAACTAGTCCTAAAATGGGCTAAAAAGAAACAATTATGCAAAACGCGTTTGCTTGCTCTCTGAAGATGAGTAAAATAAAAATCTCTTAAAGGAACGAGCAAGCAAAAAGGAGGCGAAGAACTGTTAAAAATGATGAGGAAAGTCGTTCTCTCTAACGAACATCATTGCCGAGGGCAGAACAGACAAGTTTTATGAAGTTTGAGGTGGGATCATAGGCATTAGTTGTTGAAGAATATATTATTCTTGAAGTTTACAACACTCTGTAAAAAAGAAACCTGCCTGAATATCCTTTCTATATGCATGTATTTCATTGAGTCAGCTAGATAGATGTAACTATATTCTATTATCAGAAGTAAATCTTATCATTTTCATCCTCCTTGAGGAAGAGGTTAGGAGTAGCGGAGTTTGATAATGGTGTTTTTTTAAATAATAATATTATTATACTACTTATACACAAAAAGTCATACTAACTTTCAACGTTGGCTCATGCTACTCATCTCCAGAAATTACCCAGGAGGTAAATGAACGGCAGATGGTCCTGAGTCCGGACATATGAAGTTTTTTTAAATCTTCTGCATGCAATTCATAAGTTATATTTAAATGTATACCAGAAATTGTATTTGTTAGCTCTGAATTTTTTCAAATTGAAGGCTCACTTTAATTAATGAGACAGAGTTAGGAGGTATGCATGTATTGATAATTTATAATATGCTCATCGCATCTAAAATCGCGTTGCTGCTGGCTGTTTCAAGCATAAATGTGTTGCATACCAGGCAACAATAAATTATATACTGAGATTATAAGCAGGTATAATGATTATCTTGAGTGAGCAGAAGGATTTAAATTCAGGATATTTATAAAGATAAATGAACATCCAATCCACCATTTAATTAGATTTGGTGGACGCTTCTTGCTAGTCCGGGAGCAGAGCTGCTTTTATCGATTGTTTCAAGGATTTGCTGTGAGGGCTAAAGATCTGTTGTTTGATATCATCACATTAGATTAGACAGGGCAAGCAGGGAGCATTAGAATAATAATCAGGTGTTATGAAATGAATAGTATGAATGGTGGGATGAATAGCGGAAATAGGCCCAAGTGCTGTTTCAGCTTACTCAATAGACTGAAATGAACTCTAATTTCTCTATGCCTGGCCTGGCTTTGGTCTGATAGCGTGTAGTATTATTATTTCTACCAGAACAGAGCAAGACTACCTCCTTTCCTTCGATGTAATATCAATATCACACGATGTCCATTATTGCAAACCTTTGGCAGAAATTTATCACGAAATACGCACACAGATAGACAGAATAGTGTGGCTTAACTGAACTTACCTAACTAAACCTTCTGAAGAAGGCCAAGGCATCGAACTGTAGAACTGGAACTAGGAAATTTATCACTTGTCATTTGACATAGTGGAAATGTGAAAAGAAGATCAAAAGCCGAATAATCCTTTGTATGTTTTAATGTTAAAAGTTATCTCCTTTGACAAGATGTTGAAAAGTTTGATTGTGAGTTTACCTTCTGTTCCTTGCCTTTTCCTTCTTGTTCTTCTGAGTTCTCCATAGTATTAGTGTTCCAACTGTGTTAAAAGTGAAAGCAGTAGATATAAGGAATATTATTTGCACTTTATGCCTACAACGCAAACGTCTTGTGATATCATCATGGAAAGTATATGAACGCTCTCCTCAAAGAATGAATTAGAGTATCGGACAG
The DNA here is from genome assembly GCA_034682405.1 of Hydroisotoma schaefferi. Classification (NCBI taxonomy): domain Eukaryota; kingdom Metazoa; phylum Arthropoda; class Collembola; order Entomobryomorpha; family Isotomidae; genus Hydroisotoma; species Hydroisotoma schaefferi. The sequence continues at coordinate 52,867 of JAQFZX010000320.1, read as the reverse complement.
GGTTCCATCATACAATATCATAGACTGAAAGTTCGGCTGAAGTCTTAGGTTTTAAAATTAAATCACAACGGGAAGAGTAAGACGAATACAATGATCCCTTTTTACACATAAAAAAGAGATACACATTCAGTTGCTTGCGATTCTATGAGCATTTCAGCTTCGCTTTTGATAGGAATTTATCATATTATAGCTTAAATAAATAAAAGAGGCAGGCAGGTGAGCCAGCGAAGATGTACTGTATGCTTCCTATCCATCTAGAATAATATTATGGATGGATACCAGCTAATGCAGAGACGAGAGAGAGATTGTCGAGATTGTTGAACACGAGGATGGAATACTTTTACTGACTTGATGGTGTGAACCTATTCTATTCTACTGCTACCCTTCCTTCCTAGTCACAGTCAATCACTATTCAGTTTGTATGAAGGCAAGTTGAATAAAAGTTTGCTAAATTGAATAATCCATTCACTCCTTCTGCTCTAGTTTCTTCTCGTCATCCTCCTCCTCTAAATAACCGAGTAAGCATGCAAATTGAATCGGTTGGTGTTGGTTTAGTGTTATAAGAAAAGATGATCACTACTTTTATGCATGTCCTTGCCTTGTCCTGGTTGTAACATTTTTTTGTTTACTACTTTTATCATTTTCGGCGTTCCCTGATTTACTTACACTATTCATAAACTCTAATAAAGACTAACAACTTCGGTTGGATGAAGTCAGTATGCAATTCGTTGAATTTTACAGCAAGCTCAAGCGAAACGAGTTAGATTTTATGAACAAGCTTTATGGGGAATTGGGTCTCTTAATTTCCTCAGCAAACTCCTATCCGTAACAAATATGCTTTCATAGGAACACTAGCTTAGTAAGTTAGTGGAATAGTTGATAGATGATTAAGATAATAAGTATGGATATTTAGGAGTTTCTACAGGATTTAAATTGACGTAGTGGGTTAAGCATGCCATAATTAGGATTTTGCTATTTGTTTTTTTATTTGCAAGGGAAGTTCCATAATTTGGCAGACATTTTTAACGGAGAAAGTTAAAAAAAGTGGCGTAATTTTCTTCACTATTGTGTAGATACGAGAGAAGTAAAGAGCTTATCAGAACTGGTAGGCTTGAAAGATAAATAAGGTGGTGGCAGACGCCTAAATAAGAAAGAGTGGTATATAGTTTTACTTATCTTAAAGGAAAGAAAAGAATGAAAGAAATGGTCTCAAGAAACGCGTTTGCGCCCACTAAAACTTCCGGACCTGAGAGAGATAAAGCTAGAACCTCAGAGTTAGGAATGAGTAGCAGCAGGAGCTTTTGTGGAATTTTCTAATTTTTCCGAAGATGAGGAGCATCTTTATAGGTGATTTGGCAGAGTCGTTTGTAAGAATGAGTTTTTTTGGCAAAGCAAGCTACCAGCCATTAAGTATACTCTGTTATTCCTCAGAGCATTATTTTCAGCTGACACTTCTATCGACTAACTTGCTTTAGTAGTACTATTCTTGTAATAGGAAGTATCATTCTATCTATGAAGCTTTTTCCAAGAATTTTATATAAAGTATAAAAATGGTATTGGTATTTGGGTGGTGAGAAGGTTTTTGAAGAGGATCACTCCGATATCTATCTATGTATATGAAAGGACGAAGCAAGGTAAAATATCGGTAGGAGAGTTTCAAAGAGCAGATTTTGACGACGAGGTTGACACGATTTGGGCAGCCCAAGACCATTTTCAAATTCATTCCCCTTACATGAATCTCCTTGTCATCAGCCGAAGTCAGATCTCACTCGGTTGGTAGTCATAGCACGGCCAAGTAAGCCAAGCTCACCGCAGTAAGTCAGTCAGTCAGTTGTTGAAAGTAGTGTTTGTTTAACAGGGTAGGATTTAAGATTTAGCTCATCAGGAACGGAGGAGACAGTTTTTCTTCTGTGTTGCTAGTCTTATGGCTAAGCAAGGGTTTGGGTTTGGGTTTACTGCTAATTTAATGAATAGCCTGTAAAGTTTGCTGATGTTGATTAGAGGGAAGGGATTCATTCTTCCGCTGAAGAGATTTACTATGGATAACGCAGCTCTCTCACTCGGAGACGCCGCTTTTAATCTACGACGAGATTTCTCAAATTATGGGAAGGGCATAAAAAAGTGAGCTATATAACTAGAGAGGATTAATACTTTGCTTTCACATGAAAGAATTCAATTAAAGGTAACTCTTGTAAGTGGAAATTGTACTTTTATCCATCTATGGCTTCCTTCCTTCCTATACATGTAATTTTACTCCGCATTGCTATTGATTGCCAAAATGCTCAACATAAATGGTTTTGGTGGATAGTCATCGTATGAATTTTGTAAAGAACTATATAAATGCATGGTAGGGAGTATTCTGGGATTATTAGAACTACCTCCGTCTAGTATTGAAATAAGTACAACGGTTTGAAAGTTATATTGAGAGAAAGATTTTAAATTAATTCGACGATAAAAGAAAGATGGAAGTGTTTATAGTAGGAGGGAGAGTAGAGCTGAGCTCATTCGATTTGACAGAACTGTGACTGAAGACTGGTGTAAATATCTTTTGAGTGCTAAAAAGAGAGTTGGGATGCAAACTGTTCACGAAGACAAACCCGTTCGTTTGACTATAAACAATTGGATCAGCGATCCTCCAAGTTCCTAATGGAGACAAACATTGAACTCTTCTCCATTTCATCCAAATCCAACTAATAAATGTCTAATGAATTTACGCCGATCTCCCCAATTACTTTTACTGCTTACTGCTACTTGCTATAACCATCAAAGGCAGGAGCAGTAGTGGTTTAACGTCTAGGAAGTGATATGAGCTAATGATGCGACCAGTTTGAGATTAAGAAGGTATAGGCAGGCATAAATAATAGGAAAGCCCGAACAGTATTTTTCTCTAACTGTCATTGCCAATCAGTATAGTTAAAGCTTGCTTTGCTTAAAGGCTTACTTTTGACTCTGTCGGTAGAAGAGTGACTAATCGATCGCAGTGTTCGTTTTTGGAGAGTCTTCTTGCGTAACTGTATTATTACATTGCAGTCATACTCGCTTGAGTATAAATCACTGCAAAAGTTACTTGATTGGTAGAGTTGCTCAGCAAGTTACTTATTACCTCTAGACAAAGAGAACTTTTTTCTCTGCCTGTTACATAGCCTATACTGGAATTAATGTTAATTATATTGAACATGCAGCCCAAGCACCTTACTATTTAAATCGCTGGGAATTCTTCGCAGGAGCGAAAGAACATGAGTATCAAGAGTGGCTGTCCGGTTTAAACTTTTTTTATCTCGTAATTAAAAAACTTATTCATTTTAATCAGCGTAAATTGTGATTCCGTAGCAAAAGAATAAGTTGTTTTTCCTTCTAATCACTGCCTCCAAGATGGGATTGTTGAAACTAGCACCAACCAACCAACCAATGCATGGGTATAAACATTTAAGTAGGCAGAACCAGCCAACCTGGTAATGATTTCCCTTCGAATTAAAAAACCTTGTGGGTGTCCCATATTTGTTGAGTTTTTTCATGGAAAATTAAAACTGGAAAACTTTTCAGAGGAACATGAAGACAATATTTCTAATGAATTTGAGAGCTTTAAAGGTAGTCATGAGTGTAGTAGACAGAAAGTGGCCCCCAGAAGTTAGAATATGGAAGTTAAGTTGGTCGGGAATTTTGTTTTCCTACAGGAAGTATCCACGGTCGCGGCTTTTTAGAAAACTATCCAGCGTAATTTAATAGAAGCCAGTGGTAGTTTCCCTTGATGCATATTCCGGAATATTTGGCATGTAGATGGGCAAAGTTTTCCCTGTGCAAGGATAATTATATATGGTTTTAAGTGCCTTATATTAAATTCTGTCAGAATACTTGCTCTTCCTAGATACTGGTATGTTGAGGAACCAGCTAAACTCTTTTAAAACTTGCTTTGACTGCCTCTACCCACATTTCTGGCTGGGTGGCATGAGTATTTGCACACCTGGTATAATAATAACTGTACGTAGTCAGCAGATTCTAGTTGCGGATGGCTTTCCCCTCGAAATAATTGCAAAACTCGTGTCAAACTCTGGAATGTTTTTTGGTAGAAAACACACTCAACTTTCCTACTTTCTCATATCTCTTCGTTCCTCTGCGTATTCATTTCATTGCTATCACTACCAAACATGTATGTATTTTGGTTGGTTGAATGGGTTTCTAAAAAGGGAGCGAGGATAAAAACTGTACTAGGTAGGTAGAGTAGTTTTTATCTCCATTAAAAATGTCTTGAACACAGACAGAGAGCAAGAGTGCGTTGGTGACTTATGATGTAAAGTCATCCTGGGATTGGAGTCAAGCACAAATTAAAAGGACTAGTTGACTTTGCAGAAAGATGTAGAAAGGCTGGAAAGTTTGCTATCTAGAAAGAAAGTAAAGTGGGTAGTTTGTCTGTGGTAGTAAGACTTTCATGTGTTGTGCCTACAGCAAGGGACGACAATCAGGTAGCTTTCTTGTGTGAATTGCAAAAGGGGACAGATTGAGTAACTCATATTATCTCTAGGTTGATGAGAATACTACCACGTAAGCAGTTAGCTAAGTTAGTGTAGTCATTCATGGGGAGGAAAGACGGCCCCCAGTGTATGGACAGTCTCAAACTCCCTGACAGGAAGTTTGCTTAAACTCCAGCAGCAGAAGCAGTCACTTTGCGTGCAAAGTTTACAGAAACATGACTAAGAAATGGTACATAGCGTAGCAATAGCATTTGCACATTTCGATACCTTGAACAGGAGTTCTTATATGTTATGTCTATCACTCTCTCAGTAAGTTCAAGACTCTCTTTCACTTTTGCTAATATACGAGTTCAATTTCGGACTGCTGGACGGCGTCAAGAAACTTTTCCAAACTCATTATCTCACCTAGAAGGCGCTGGTTAGGTAAACGTGTTAAAGTCGCCCAACGCTGAAGGGTCGAAGGTCGTAGAACATGGTTTACGTTTACGTTTTTATATTACTTCGTATAAATGGTCGCAGCAAGTCCAAGCGTGCCAGAGGTTTTAAAAAATTAATTCTTCAGCTTGCATAAGACTCCAATGTTACTAAGGGCTTTTAAACACATCCAGTAGTAATCAAGATTTATTTTAAGCACAGCCTGTAGCGTAGCTGCCAAAAGTGATGGCTTGGACTTGAAGGTTACGTTTGCAAGTAAACTTTACTTATTGTACCCTTCAGTATTGATTACTTACTTCGCTTACCATTCACTGATGGACGGTGGTGTGAACTCAGTTATTTACAGATGGAAAATAGAATTATGGGTTTATTGATAGAATTCATAGGTTGGTAGGTGGTTGGTGGGAAGTACCCTCTTGACAACGGTATTCTGTCCATAAGAGATATATTATCCCAATTCCTTTCCTCCATTATGTTTTCATGGAGCTGGCCATTGGGTCCTGTTATCTTCCTTGTTGGGCACTTTACCTGAATTTCATTCACACACTCTCTCCACTACTCAACTCCACTATTGAATATTTCTATATCGTCAGTAGCAAGAATTCAATGATTGGACCTTATGACAAAAACATAAATTATTATGCTTACGGACAAACCAACGAAGAGGTACCTTGTGTATCTTTTTTTCTTCCAGAAAATGTTTACTCATGAACGAACACACACATTCAAACATTAGAGCATTCAAATTCAAACACTCCATAATCCAACTGACTGGCTGAGCTTTTAGCTACAGAATGTTCATCTATCTTGTTGGCAGTAGTATAGTGGACAAAAGGTTCTCTTTTTTCAACTTGCAACAGACCGAAATGGGCAACTCAGTCAGAGAAGTGAGACATGTTTTAGTCAAATTCTCACTCTTTTGTTCACCAAAGGGGCTCTTACTCTTTCGTGTTTAGCTAAGGGCTCCGCCCTTTTGCACCCTAGAGACCTCATGGCAGCTTTCAAAGGCCTTTAGATTTTTTATCACATGCCAGCAATGCCATATACCAACCCATTCACTGGTATATAATTCCTATACCAATGCGTCGTCCTACTACTACTACCGTCACATCGTAATCATAATAATTGTTCCGCTATACAAGTGCTATTTTTGTTTAAACCTTTCTTTTCAAAGGTCCATTATGGAACTTTTATTGCCCCTATGTATGCAGACATGTACCTTACTTAACAAGAAAGCATACAGTATTCTTAATAAACGTATCTCCAGCAAGTTGACCATCATCATCATCATCCCTTATTCCCTTCTTTCTTCATGCAGTTCTTCCTAAATCTTCTGACTTCTTATTAACTTCTTAGCCTGTATCTTTATTCCTTACCTACCTATCTATTGTACTGTATAACATGTCTCTTCGGGATCGCTGTGTCGTTTCAATACCACCGAGGCGCTTGGTCATTTTTCTTCTACATGTGCACTGAAGTTCAGGCAGCTTATTTCTTAGACTATGCATACTTTAATCCTATCCATCGACTGCTTGAATGGAGGGTACTGCTGGGAAATTTTTTTTTGGAAGATTCCATCCCTAAATTCTCAACCTTGTTCAAGCTACATAAAACGCAATCAACAATAGAGTCATGTCCTTTACTTTATACTAACTAAGAGAGCCTGCCGATTGAAATGAAAGTGGTAGTGGTGGTCCGCAATTGATAGTGATGATCGTAGTGGGGATGGTCTGGTAATAAACTAGACTGTAGACTATCCAGTCCGTCAGTTTCTGTCCGGTTTGTCTTCTGATCAACCCAATAATAAAAATGATCCACCCTGACTTGACTAACTGAGTGTTTGTGACTTTTTTCTCATTCCGATATAACCATGTACTACTAACAGGACGTATAAGAAGCCTATTTTTCAGTAAGTAGCATCTCGCCTTGATGTAGGATGAAATGAATGTAAGTTAGAGACGGAGATACCCAAGTTTAGTGTCTTGTCTTGGTATCTCTTGAAAAGTTTCTATTATCGACTATCGGCAGAGCAGCAGACAGGTCAAGTCGTTACTCGATCACTCACAACTACCACCAGATATCTCGCTCTTCTCTCTGATTTCTGATTTATAACCCGAATGCATACATACCACAGGGGCGTAGAAGTTTTGGTCATCACATCACATTGCATTGCGTCCTATCTCCAGAAGAAAATGTTATCTAGGTAGGCATCAATCTCCTCATAGATCCAGTCAACGTCAGTGGTATACGTAAAACGTTATACTAAGCAGTTAAAACGAACAGTCATCCATATAAATGCCTGATGAACGGATATTCAAGTTTTTGAGCGAGTTTTAAAGCTAAGGGATTTATTAGCAGTATAAATGAGAAAATAGAACTGCAGATCCATTCCTCGGGGGTTGGTGTCGTCGGCCCTTACTTTGATGAACATGTCCTTAAGATTCCAGACAAGAGTTGCACGTTGTTTTACCAGGTGAGGTGAGTAACTTCTGTTGCTTCTTGTTCAATCCTCGTCGTAGGTCACTGTAGACAGGAGAAGTAAAGAGGACAATGAAAAAGAAGAAGATTGAACATCTTTATCACTACAAGTGTAGCCAGATACCTTCTCCCCCTGCAAGACGAGTATCTCGACATTGGTTCGGATTGGATTGGAGCTGGTTATTATCTCGTGAAAAGTGACTTTGTTGTCTCAATTGAATAGAGAAACACCAAACGTGTACATAGAGCTATGAACTTCTAGAACTTCGAAACTAAAACCTATCCATACATAGAACACAACGCTTCTACTGCCTAAAGAGTCTTGGATAGCTATCTGTAAGTATTTTTCAAGATACGAAGCCGAAAGTCCCGAACGTCAAACTACAATGCATATACTAAAAACTCGAAACAGCAATGGTAGTAGTAAACGAATGACATAAGAAAAACTTTTTGATATCATAAGAAGAAGAAAGATGAGAGGGTTTAGTATATATAAGTATAATAATATCTCTTGACTGGAAACATCATCATCATCAGTGGGAACAGTTTTTTCTTTTCTCTTGCCTATTGCCTTGGTTTTTAGAAGAAGGTTGGGCGAATTTGATGAACCGTGAGCGAGATTCCTTGTTCAGAGATTACAATCGACCTTTTTTCTACTCTGTCGTCTTGTCCAGCTCTTTTTATTTATATCGACTCCTTTAGTTTGTCCATCTACTACTCCTTCCTTGGTCAGATATTTCTCTCAATCAGTAACATCCAGGTACAATATATAGTGACAGCATGGAACTACCGAGCTTGTAGATGATATTATATGCGTAGGACAGAAAGTCAGAGGACTTTCAACGATCATCTAGATCCACACATATAAGTGAAGATGAAAATATTACAACTTAATTCGAGAGAAGAAGCGTAGTGTAAAAGTAACAATAAATAAAGCATAGTTAGTTAATAACAACTTTATATTTACATCCAATATTTCGTCTGCTGTATTCAGAGTTGTATACTATCGTATTAAAATACAATAAAAAGTGGTTTTTACGGAGTAAAATATTATATGAATAGTAAAATTCTTCTTAACTACTACGGACACACGGACCTACAATCTAGTATAGGTATGATGCATTTAAATACGCAAGAGTAATGTATAATTTTCATTATAAATTGTAATCATATACTACAATGTGCTTGTTAAGGTGTGCGGTCAAAAATAAGGAAGACAAAATGAAGGATGGAAGAACTTAAAAATAAAATATGCTATATTTCCTGTTTTAATTCTCCTGAGAAATTATTATTTAGAAGACAAATTTTTAAAACGCTTAGCTTTAGTAAAATAAGGCAAATCTTTGTTTTTAATTTGGAAAGGTATAGGGAATTATTTAGGGAGGGTACTATTTAAGAGAGAATTAAAACCGGAAATATGATATTTGGTTTCCAGTTGTGACATTGCGAGTGGACTATTATTGCAGCTTATGGTAATGTAATGGCTTGTACTTCAAATTTAAAATAGTCTTTCTTAAAAAGGGTCTTAGGTAGGGGTGGACTTTAAGGTGAAGAGGTGCTATAAGGAATGGAAAGTAGTTCCAGAAGGGTTTCGTTAAATTGAGACTTCTTTTGACTTCTAATTGTACAGAAAGGACAGCCAACAGTGGAGCTTCTAAGGTTTAGTTGACATTCGAATGAGACATTCGGAAGGTTCACCATAGGGAAGAGGTCTTTACTTGAAATACATCAGTCATTAATAGACAACCTTTGAGTTTGGTTTGACTGGGGTTGTTGGTGAAGAGACTTGATTTGAACACATTTGAAGATAGATGATCTCCGGTAATTGAACTTTGTATCGACTGTTTGTAGCTTATTGTTCCTTATAGTTCTTCGTCTCCTCAGTTGTTAGGTTGTTCACTTCTGCATCGTTGTTTGTTTGACTTTTGCTGCTGAAGCAAGGATAGATTAGTTTCTTGGATTTTAAGGAGCATCCCTTTTGTTGTGATTTAATGGATATCCTTTTACAATCCTAAGAAGGCATTCCCTTTCATCCGAAATGGTAGATAAATAAATACGTAACTTTTTATAAGTAATCTCTACAGGGTTGCACATACCTTAAAATGTACAAAGTTTTTATATGACTGTGTAGTAGTAATTGCATTGCATTGCAGTCACCAAAATAATTATTTCGAGAGGGATGCACAGACAGTGATCTGCCTGTTGAGTGAGGAGAGATTCACTCCTACCTGCATTACATTGCATCCATTACACTTTGAGCGAAAGAGACACTTTGAGCGTAAGAGACAAATTGTATCCCATTCGAAGCTGAGAAGAAGAAATCTTCTGATAAGTTTAAAGATAATATTGTACACACAAACAGAATTAAAAAAGCACTAATGAAAATAGCTGAGATTGAGAGGAAAACGTTTAGATTAGTCTACTCTACACACGGTTTGATAAAATTACATTTGAATATTGACTGATTGGATGATTTCTTCATTATCACTATCACTGTGTTGGAAGAATAATAATTGGTTGGTTTGTTAGGGATTGATTTAGCTATTCATTCATTTTGTGGCTGGTTTCTGGTTGGTGATGTGTGCTTTCAGTTTTCACCATAGTCATAAAAGTGGTTGGAGATAACCTAACCTGACGAGCTGTGATATTTTGAACGCGTGAGTGAAGGAAATGCTCTTTGTGGTGTTTGATGGCATGATGGCAAGCACACAGTAATCTTTGACATGCATTCTTTTTAGTACAAGTGATGATGAGTTGTTCCTGGGCGATGACTAACTTAAGTAATCAGAAGGATTGAGCTTAATCTTTGCAAAGAGAAGTATTTTAAAGTGTTATTATTCGATCCAACAAGCAGAATGAAAAAGCAGTAATATAGTCACTCACCAAAGATCGTATAAACTTTGCTTTTAAACCAGAATCTGTTCTCGATCTGAAACAATTTATGGTTCAAAAGTGTTGAGATGATTGGATTGTGTTTCTGTTTGGATAATCTCTCCAGGGAATTATTCGGCTCATTTACCTCGGGAGGAATGTCATAGTTTTAAGAATCACCAGGCCGTTTAACCCCATCAAGAATAAACTTGAGAGTGATGGATTTGGTGCCTTTAGTAGAAGTTATGTAAAGCTTGCAGTCAATAAGAAAAATGAGGGTTTAACTATACTAAAACGTTCATAAACTTTTTAAAAGTTTAAAGGTGGCAGGGAAGAATTCAAGTTTACAGCAGTTTTTTTAAGTAAACTTAAAGTTTACTCATTGCTAGACTGGAGTAAATGGTTTAGTTTGTGGTTTTAAAGTTGAGACAAGGCTTGTGGACTCACACATGGCGTAAATATTTTGACTTGTGAGTTAAACCGTTTATTAGAAGTTTCGAGCTTTCCTAGCCTAGCATGCATATTGTAGAGATTGTAGTAAACCAGACAAACTTTACCTTTGGCGATTGATTTGCTAGTAGTAGTAGTGTAAAGACAGAAAGAGAATGAAAATGGAAGTTGAAGTATTGCCGTAGTACGGGGCAGTGTATTTATGTGCATAGAATGGTGCAAGCAGTGAGTTAATGTTGAAGTTGTTTAAATTATCGGATCATCGGATCGTCGTGACATTGTTGAACTTTGTTAAACTAATGATCTCTCGCAAAGTGAAATGGTATTGTAGAGGTTCCTTGCCTTGCTTTCTGTATTTTACTTATAGTGAGAATAGTAGTGCTAATAATAGTAAAGTGTTCCATTGTTTGTTGCTTTTATGTACTCTGCAGTACACAAAAGTAAAGTTTAGCTTAGACTTTGTTGCATTAGCACTTGTATAACAACAACGGTACTGTAATACTTTAGTTAGTATTTCGTACTAGTACTCTGGTTATATAAATGAATGCCTACATTTGCTATTCCATTATAGTTTTAGATTGTCATTTCTTGTAAGTAAGTTCACTCTGGAGTAGTTGTAAGGAGTGTTTAATTTTGATCCTGTTTTGTTGGTGAATGATATCAGGACGAGAAGATCACTCAGCTCACAGTAGTCAGTGGACCACTGGATTGATTTATATTCAACGACAGCACTTGAAATTAATGGGTTTCCATTCTCTACTCGAAGTTGAAAATTGATCACGGGGATTGGATTAAAACGATTCTGTTGTTCCAAGTCCTTGAGCCCTTTTTTAAGCTAACTTACTTTTTGGTGTCTCTTTATTGGCCATTATCTCAATTAAACTAGGAAAACATTGAGTTTTCCTCTATAAACCATAGGTTCGTGGTAAACAGATAAAGGAGAGACACATTTTATGAGAGTAGAACTATGCACAATATGTCAGTTGGATGGATAGTAGGCAGTCAAGCAGATTTAATGCCGTTTTACAAAGATAAAGAAAAGGGATTTTAAATTTAGATGGTTAGAAACCTTATGTCTTATAACTGATATTACGTTTGGAAATTTATGACTAGAAATTTGCAATTTTTATCTTCTCCATTGCTCTATCAGTTTCGAGTTTCTTTCGAGGTTTGCAATAGTCCTACTACCAAAAACAGCCTAAAGAATGCAATGTACATATACTTAAATCTTATGAGAGACGTTACCATTAACTTACCCTGTGAGATGAGAGGAAGAAACATGAGCACTTTTTTATTCATATGCTATTAACTTATTTAACTACAAAGTCTCAGTTTTACATTGCAAGTACAGCTAGAGATAGGCAGTTAGTGGTGGTTAGTAGCTAAAGCAGTATTAGATGATAAAGGGAAAGACAGATTCATGGGAATGCAAACATTGTGTCTGTGGGTTTTAGAAATACCAACCAGAATTGACTGACGTTTAAGGAGAGTAGAATTTATAATATTTTCCTTATTTACTAACAGATAATGCCGACTAGTTTATCTTGTTTAATTTACTTGGCCATTTTTTGTCTAAAACTATTGATGCATTAATACTAACTGAATGTTTAAACTGGATTATGTATACATAAAGTATACATCCATAGCTGTATAGTAAAGTAAAGTTACAATGGAAACTATTACCTGAGTTGTCTAACTTTCGAACAATCTGAATCAGCCATCAGAGACGCATATAAGGTAGGAACCTATAAGCAAACGCCTTTGCGATTCATAACTTGCTTATTTGTTGGATTTTATAAATTGAAAATCGGGACTTGTATGTGGTTTGTATGGTGCTGTGTTGTTCTTATCATCCAATCTCTTATTAATATTAGTTAACAACTCTCATTGTACCTTTACAATAAGTAGTTAGTATGTTACATACATACCTGCAATACAAACTAACAAAAACCATCCTTAATATCTATTCAATCATCCAACGAGAGAGAGAATTTAGATACTAAATTTGCCGAGATTTATTACTTCTTGACTTCTCTCTGACTGACTGACTGACTAGAAGTTGTTCATGATGTTTTGGTTCATCTCAATGTAAACAAGGGAATGTTATCATAATCATGATTAAGATAAGGATAGAATGACATTATGAGGATCCAATGTTTCTTAATTTGTTCGTTTGAGTGTTGGCTGAGACGAAGAAAGCTATTAATCCTATTTCGTCCGACCAGACCAAAGTTCCATCCAAGTCATTGCCGTTGGTTCAAGAGGATCATTATTATTACTACTACTATTATCCTCATGTCATTATCATTACTTTTACTCTTCCAAATAGCACCATTGAAGATCTATCGCAACTCTAGTTGTTGTAACGCGTTTTTGCATAGAGATAGTCCTCGTTCGTTGCACCAACCACTGTATTTGGACTTAGTTAAAGCAACACAGAAACAGAAGCAATAGAAGGCTTGCTCAGTCAGTATTATCATTTCTAGCTCATTCAAAGGGCCTAATAGAAGTGGAAGATGATCAAGAATAATGGTAAAGTTGAAGAAGGAAGTAAAAGGAAGTGCGAGAAAAATAAAACTTGAGAGACAAAGACTAGTTGTGAAAAGCCCAATGAAATGACTGCTTGTTCACTGGTTATAAAGAATTTCCATGGTGTTCTGTTAGTTTAGTCAACAGAAAGAGTAGGTTAGGTTAGGTATGATTATAAAATCATAGGCATATACAAGGCTCTCTATTCTAGGAATAAGTTTGGAACTATATAAAAAGGGAGGCTGAGATGTGAAGAAGTGATGAGTGACTGAGTTCACTTGAACATTGGGCTTTTTCAAAGATTATCCAACAGTTGAGTGAACAGTTGCTTGGATCAAGGAGTTAGTCTCAAAAAACAATATTTCATAGCTGTTCTTAACCATCATCATCGTCATCGTCGTGCAATGTGTGTATGACATTGTATTATGATACGATGATGCTGAGGATATGAATAGCTGGGGATTTAAACCTAAGTCTGCTGTTTGTCTATGATATTATCAGGATAAAGTAAGTGGTGTCAAGCAGCAGAAAGTCATCCAGGTAGTCGTCTCACAGCAGACGGCGTTTGGTCTGCAGAGATCCAATATAATTTACCCTAAAAGCAATAGCAATTCTTGAGACTTGAGTGCATAGATTTCTCCAACACTCATTTTTACTGAGCTTTTTGTCCCAGAAGAACGAGAAGCTAATAGACTTTTGGCCCATAGTATTTACGTAATTAGCAGTTAATTTCTACAGGTCTTCGCAGTCCCGTTGTTGCATTGCAGTTAAATTATTCCCTTTGTAAAGGCCCCAAAGCCGCAAATCACTTTAATGACACCGACCAAGCCGAGTTAGTCATTCTATGTATTCTGAATAAATAGCATTATTGCTGGCAGTCGTCGTCGGCAGTCCTCCAAACTATTATTTGGCTTAGTTTTGTTACTGGAAAAAAATTTATTTTAAGATTTGATGTAGTAGTTGAGTTGATCTAGAAATTGATACGTTGGTTAATAGATTCCTTCTTGGATTATACCTCATTTTCAATCTTCTAACTTTACTCTTTTGTTTGAATTCCGATTTCTCATCTTCCATTCCCCTAAGCAGTACTTTTGAGAATGTTAATTCCACTTTAAAAGTTAATATTGTTCTTCTATTCATCGACTGTTTGTTAAATGTGAACGCATTCTTCGTTGGATATATGCTTGAGCATTCCTGCCTGAAATGTACTAACCCTTCGTGGTAAGTAACCTGGGACTGAGTTTTGTTTGATATTATAATATCTAGAATTAGAATACTTCTTCTACTCCATTCATTCTAGTCATAAGTTGCACTACTATACTGGTCAAAATCATAATGTTGAGCGGTATGATGATGATGATGATGATGGTTGCTTATGGAAATAATGGAACGGTTCCATTGTATTCTGGCCTCGTCTGTAATTCATTCCTGTCGTACACAAAAGATGATAAATACGGCTGCTGCTCCTGCCTAAGAACACAAAAAGAGTCAAGAGGGAATGCTTTGGAAATTTTACCCATGAATGAGAGGGCAGAGAGCTTCATTCAGAGTCGTTGCATAGTAAAGTTAGAACGAACCAACAAGACAGAAGCAGGATTTTGATTTTACTAATAAAAATTCAAAAGTTACATATTGTAATCCTAAAAGTTACTAAATGAAGGAGGGATTCCTTGAAACTTTATGCCAGTTTTTTTTCTAATTTCCTTTAAACTTATCGGGTATTAAGCACACTCATTTTAAGTTGGAAGAGTAAAAACTGCATTGAACTAAACAAAATTCTAGTAATCCTCCTTACTGAAAACTCAAGAAGCCACATTTAATGACAGTTTAAAGGTTAAGAAAGAGTACCAGTGGAATAAAAAACATGCAGGATATTTGCAATAATATAAACTATTACGATAGGAGGATCAAGAGGACAAAAAACCTTATGCAATCGCAATCTCCGTGAAACGAAGAATAATAAATATTTACTTGGCCTTTCCTTCCAAACTGCACTTATTCCTTTTATTCTCTTTTCAACTTCAAGTAAACTTCAGCCTCAAACTTAACTAGATATGTGAAGCAAGCAGCAGCCAGCATTGTTGTAGGTCTTCAAGTTGATAGTTGAAATGGAGATTCGAGAATGAATGATTTAGTAACTGGGCTCAAATAATAGTAGAGGATCAGAGGAAAAATGATTAATGATGGTTCATTAGTGCGACATTTTATGCATGAAGGAGCTGAGCTAGGTGACTGCAAACGGCAAAAACAGTATGAAATGAACTATGAGAGAACCATTAGTTGACGTAGACTATATGTAACTAAAGCATAACAAAAGGTAACTGTCTCTGCCTTTTTTTAACGTCTTTTGTGAGCAGGTATGTAGTACGTTTATGTTGTGCTATTGCTATGTTTAATGATGGTTAGTGCATAAATAAAATATTGCTGCTCGTGGTCTTAGTCCTATTAGAGTACAACCCTTTTGTATCCCGCTATTCTAACATGATCAGTCTTACGAGAAACTACTACTACTTGCAGTAGACCAGAAAGACTTGCCTGGCTAATGAATTGAAAACACTTAATTCGGCATTTGAATTTAATCCAGTTTTGAGAAGGAAGTGTTAGTTCAGTTGTTGTTCCGTTTTTTCACATTTCATTTGTCGTTTTATTTTTACAGACAGGCGTATTTTAAAGCGGGGGAGGGTTACATTTACTGAAAAGTGTATGAAATCTTAACAATAGACGATTCTTTGTCTATGATTAAACTAAGCAGTAAACTCAACGCAGCACCCTTGCTTGCTCATTCATAATATCATTCATCTCTCAGGCATCTCTCTCGTTAATCCTAGTCAACACTCTGTGAACGGAGTCAAGCTAATGAGTGTGCAGTGCTGGTTTGCTCTTATACAAGGTTTAAGGGAAAAAAATTGGCAGTGATATTTAAATGATCAATTTAATATACTCTTCTATCTCTAGGGGTCTGTAAGATTGAATTAAATGGTTGGTGAATGAGCGAAAAAAAAAGTCATAGGACAAGCCGACTATGAATAGGTTTTGCCTTTCTCTCTACCTTTTTAAGTCCAGCCAGGGAGTTTCAGGTTGTAGGTGGAAATCATTCACCTGGGGTTTTCCTTGATTGATAACGCTGAGTGAAGAAAAAAATACGGTCTAAAGATGAAGAGGGACAAAATATGATTAAAGGAGTCTTAGTCTCTTCTGTTTCTTTACAAGTCACAAAGATGATCTCATATTGCATTGGTTTTGTACTGGTTGACTGAGGTGTGAGGTGGCTGCTTGGTAATGATAATGAAATGATGAACAAGGTCTCATTACTAAGAATGATTTGAAAGATTTGGATTACTCTTTGTAAAGGCTTCCTTCCCCGGTCCCATTATCATTATTTTGGTGGAGCATTATTATGAACATTATGGGGATCTATGATGAGCCGGAATGATTTTGTTTTCTTTGTGAGGGCTTAAAGGAAATGAGTCCAATGGATTTTAAAAGGCTAACGCGTGTAAGGATTTGAGGATGCGGAGTCAATTATTTTAATGCATGGATGACATGTGTATTAAGACTTTATCTGTTGAGCAAGATTAAAAGATTAGAGAGGTATGTTTGTATATTGTACTTGTAAAATGTACACATGAAAGAAATCCTCCACGTACTTTGGGATTGTTGCATGTACCAGTAATAATATTAATACCTGTAGTTTAGGAGGATAGAGATTCTTGAGATTGTTGGATCGACAGGGACGACTCAAGGTGTATGTAAGAGGTTAGAAAAGCCGTAAGGATAGTAGCATTGTTGTGTAGAGACCTGCTCAGTTAAGTAGTGTTATGAGCGAAAGATGACTAAGGCTAATTGTTCAATGTGTTAACTATTAAATATTTCAAGGTGGAAATAAGGGATGGTAAGCTAGAAAAGAGGTTTTCGTTTTATTTATTATTCCTGTTCTATGTACAGCGAGAGACAAATAAAATAATTGCTTTCTTGAGTGCTAAACAAATTTATGCAAGACCTTCCCACGTAAAATAGTTAAAGTTTATTACCCGTTACTTTCTTCAGAGATTAATATAGGCATGGAGTAAAAATGAAGTTGGATAATTTTTGTGGTGTAATTAAGGAGACTGGGGTTCTTTATTTTTCCTTTAATACAGTTTTATACTCTCAGTTAAAACCCAACGACCAACTCTTTATTGAGTTCAGTATCCAAAATGAGTTCTATAATTTGATTTTTAAATTCAATAGTCTGGATCGATTTAACTTGAATGTACTGAGCTTGTAACTCAATTTTTAGGACTCTTTAGTTGGTTATTGATGATGAAGTTCATCTATCCAACGGCTTAAAATTTGATTTATTCAAGATTAAATCGAATGCAAGAGCTGACAGATTTAAATTGAGGACTGATGTAGTTACTTTTATTTTTACATCAATCAGTTTACTGAAAAGGAGTATATGGATTTTTTTTTGTTTCAATTGCTTTTTTCAGTGCTAGTCTAGCTAAAAGATTAAATTTATTCAGAATGTTTTAACCCATGCAGATTCTTTCTAGAGATGAGATCTCCTCCATGTATTATTTACTGTTCCTGTAAAAAAAAGTTGTTCTTGATAAATGATTTAGTTTTCCAACAGTTAAATAGATCAGGTATACAGTTTATTTGGAGTGATGGAATCTAAAACGCAATCCCAAATTGAATTTCCTTATTATCACTTATTATTACAACCAATTTCTCTCATTTCTGGAGAGGGGCACAGACCCCAATGCAACAAAATCAGCTCAAGTTGGAGTTGTTCTTATTTTGTTTGTATATGGCAAGTTGAATAGTATCTGGTTTTTAACTGAAAATTAGCATGGAAATTCTTTGTTTCCTCGGTGGAAACCTGACACTCTTTGTCTCAATTTACATGAGGGTTGTCAACTTCCGGGTGTTTATTTCCCAACACAATAAAGCATGTTCATTCAGTTAGATTGGATGGATGGAAGAACTCCTTTGCTTGCCGATTTTATAGAATAATAGAGAGGAACGGTCGTGCCTTCAAAAGAGAGATTGACAGCAGAAAATAGGCAGGGAAGCAAGCACGTTAGTTAAGTTTTTGTGCTTTTATGTTTAGTCAATATGAGCAAAGCAAAGGTTTTCTTATTTTGTTGATGTTATGTTGCAGTCTTATCATAAACTATCCTTCCCTGTTGGCTCTTCTTCTTCATATGCATGAGCATTTGAAACCGACAGGACGATGATGAAGAATCTTCTTGAATCTTTTGAATCTTGAGCTTGAGGTTATTCGCCCAACAGACATGTACATATGCCCGTCGTTCACTCACTCACTAAATGCAAATCATGATGACAATGAATCTTTAAAAAAAATTTCCACCATCGTCATTCGCCATCCTTATCACCATCGCCAACAACACCAAGGCATTTTGTGCACAAAGGAACGTTAAACGATAGCATTTTACACTTTTATGCATAGTATTGGAAGACAAAGCCATGCTTATGTAGCCTATGTTTTCTGTGAAGTTTTTAAATGTTATATTCCCGTTGTGGTAATTTTGGTACGGGAAAAGCGAGAACAAACAAAAGTACTTGGGTTGAAGGTGTTTCGTTGAAGGGTTAAAGTTAGTATTTATCACGGTATGGTACGACGTTATGATGTGCTGGGATGTAGGAAATCATATTTTCCACAGGGATTTCGTAATTGCATCATGAGTAGCACATAATACAGTCCAGGCAGGACGACTTATGGGTATCCAATCTGTACTTTTAGTTATTACGTTCAATGTGAAATTTAAAGTAATAATATATATATGATAAGCAAAATGATGCTGACGGGAACGGGACTTTCTGAAGAGTTAGACAGGGAAATTAATTGTTTTGAGAAAAACTCATTCCATCAAAATAAATTAATTCCTATTGTATTGTACTCTTCTAGACTGAGTAGAGGATCAAGTGTAAAACACAATGTATACATTAGGCAATGTAGTATCTCAAAGGGTTGAGTAGTTAGTCAGGCATAGTCAGTGAACTAAAATTATTAAATGAACTAGATTATGAAAAAGCTTTGTAAATCATTCGTGTGTCCGTATGAAGGGGCATTAATTTGACTAATGGGTTTTGATTTAATTATTTGAATTCACAGAAAGACGGAGAAAGCAGCAGGAGCAGCAGCCAATGAATTTATTGGTAGGAACTTGGTCGCGGTCAATAATACTGGTCCTCGTCCGATAACAATTATTCCATAATTATATCCTAAAAACTACCATCAACCTCAACCTGATTTCTACCGTTTTACTCATCTTCCCTACCACAATTAATAAAGTAAAGGCTGGTTGAGGGCAGAAGACAAAATGTGTCCTTCTGCTTCTCATCACGGATGCTTTATCCTGGTCTTGGCGTTCATCCTCGGAGCTCTCGTTCCTCTTGAATATGCTGAAGGTAACGTGAAATCTTGAAAAGTAGCTATTATAATATTATATTATGTTATTACTTAGTTTTAAGTAATTTCAAATGAATGACACTAAAGTATCGCGCATGTACAACATAGTAATGATAACCTACTCTCTTACGTCTGGTAAATTTATTTAGACGAATAAAAAGACACGAAAGGAGTTACAATTTATTAAAAATACTTTAATCATTTAGGAGGTCGTTTTGATGCTGCGTGTAAATCGTGAGGTTGAGTTTATTCCTGCAAAAATAATATGACCATAAATGTGTATCTGGGTTGTTGAATGACTCTCCCAGCTTTTCATTTATGGTAAGACATGCCATTAACGAAGATAGAAAGACAAAGGGTTCTTTTGTGAGTGTGTGAGCGATAATAGCCATGGCAATGATATGATAAAATAAAATAGTTACATGCACGAAGTAAAGTCAGGTATGAGGAATTATGTTGTGTATGAAACTGACTGATTTTTCTCTTTCAAGTAAAAATTTGTATTGTAAATAAAATAACAACCCTTCTTACCTTTTATGATATTCGCAAACAATCGAAACAAAAAGTTCTTATTATATTGTGAAAGCCGTGGAAATAATTACTCCTGCACGCATTCATAACTTAGGGATGAATGGATAGGTTTTTTGGACAACTTTATTGCTTAGGTTAGTCTATCCTTTTAATTTTTCGCAATTACTCAATAAAATAACGTAGGCACGTTGAATTAGCATTGGTTTACTTAACTTCGTAATCCTAGTTAGTTCAGTTGTTAAATTAATTAAAGTATGACAATAATACTAACAGCAGCATTACGTTTGGGGAGGAGATTTAGTATCAAATTATTTTCCGCGTCGTTCTACTGAAATTTCGAAGCACGATTGTCATTGACGTGAAACTTACAAAAACTGTGCATTGATTGGTTTAATTAATTAAAAATTAAGTTGTTGTGTATCTAGACTGGTTGGTTTGCGACGAAGACTCTTTTGATGAGGTGTGTCATGGCATAGTCAGTCATGATCGATTGTTCAATTGTGTGTAGCAGTACAGCTCCTATGATTTATAGTTTTTTGACAGTCGACATCTAGTTTTTAATTTCATCAGGATTCATTAAGGTTTTTTAAAGGATAAAGTATTCGTGAAGTTATTTTTTTTCGAGGCTTTGTTTTGTACTACAGCCGTTTACTGCATTATGCTTGTTTCGTCCCGTTAAGACTTCTTGATCATAATCAATAATAATATCGATCTTGCTATCAGGCTAGTGCACATTAACATATTATGGCTAAAAACCATATTCTATACCCTAAATATATCAATTTCTGTAC
Source organism: Hydroisotoma schaefferi (assembly GCA_034682405.1). NCBI lineage: Eukaryota > Metazoa > Arthropoda > Collembola > Entomobryomorpha > Isotomidae > Hydroisotoma > Hydroisotoma schaefferi. Next base: position 31,895 of record JAQFZX010000320.1, on the reverse strand, counting down.
CGATTGAATTCAATAGCACTGTCGAAATGAATGCACCAGCATTAAGAATGAAATATAGCATTTTCCTTTTGTGATGAGTAATAAGTCAAAATCAAAAGTTAGCCCATTGCCTATAGAAAAGAAAAAATGTTCGTTCCGCTTAGTTCTAGCCTGATGTTGGCACTGTCCTTACGAAAATAAGCCGAATGGAATTGAAATACCTACTGTATTTAGAACATATTATCATCAACATCACTGCAATTGTTTATGTTATCATTAAATTATTATTAATAAAGAAACAAAGTATTGGCAACTAATGCTGGTACTGATGACTGAGGGAAGTGAATTCGATAGTTGCTGCACACCATCGGCCTTAAATTTAAACAATCAAATCCAACCTTAAACTCCATAAAGACAAAAGCCAGAACATCATCGACCGTCGAACTGACTACACCCCCTCCTTTTCATCTCATTCTTGCTTTCTTAATATTAAATTTTATCAATATTTCATTTTAGATGACCACGCGACAGCAAGGTTCGCAATGGCTGTACTCAGGACAAGTCATCATTGTTCATTTTTTCTAAAGAAATTTAATTTTGTGATATAAAACACAGATTTTTTTTGTAGATTCTTCCATCATTCATTATTAGCAGGTTATTATTTTGTCCTATGCATGCCCTGGCCGGTGGTTTAGCCTTTATGCTATTTCTCTAGTAAATTAAATGAAAAACAGACCTGTTGCGACTGTTGCCTGTCCTTCCTTTTGCCCATCGTCCTTTATATTTTGTTAGGCCATGTTAAAGTAATTTGTGAAACCATTGTCAAGCTTTTCGTTGTTTAAAAGTAGCAGCCCTGTCCATTGTTTTACTGTTTTAAAAAGGTGCACACTAGTTATAATGTTTTAGATTAGGATAGAGGCATACATCAAGCAGTGATAAAAAAACGGTGTTGAACTGAAATTTACAGTTACACTAGCTAGTTTACGTCAAATTGTCCAAATGATTGTAGTAGTTGTGGCACAAAAGTTGACAGCCAATTGATAATCATTTGAAAGGCAAAAGCGTTATGGTTGACGGAGGTGAAGTTTTTTTTTACCATGGAAAAACTGAATTACTTCCATTTTGCTCTAATGATATAGCATTACGGTTAGTGACCAACCAAAGTAGTTGGAAAGAAATATATGGATTATGTAAAAAGTTTTGTAGTTCAAAGGTTATCTCAATTTACGACCTGTCTTAATGGCAAGCTGGTCATAGCCATAGCTAGGGTAAATTTAGGAGACAAAGTACAAGGAAACAAACTTTCAGGTAGGATGTAATGATCGCCAATTTCATTTGTACGAAGAAAAGGACTTACGAGTAGTACTATATTTAATGGAGTTGGACCATAATATCTGCTACTATTAAGGAATTTCTAGTTTATTGGGTTTTTAAGTGGAATGTAATGGCTATGAACAAGAGAATATGTTTTTCTCAGCTACGATTACCATGAAAGCAACCTCTCAAAATACCAAAATGCTTGCGATGAACAAAGTACTAGATTTAATGGAAGGGAAACGACATTTATTTAGTGGACAAACATTATCGACACAGCTAGTAGCAATTAGCATATCGATTGCTGGTGAAAGCTTAAAAAAATGAGGGAGAACTCCCAAACTATTTTTGCTACATAACGTTTATTTTTAGCAAACGCACTTGAGATGAATTTCTAGATTAATGTAATTTTACAAAATATCTTTTATAATATAGCACGATACATGGTATGGTGGCACTACACCATCAGCCATAAAACAAAACATGGGTAAATGAGGTTGATTTAGTGGAGAAAATTGTTTTTACAAGATAAGTATAATTCAACTGATCCGTCCGATCGATATGACTAAAAGTATAGCAATAACATGCCCTTTCCGTTGCTCCGTTTTAGATATGGCTTGTTACTGGTCTTTACTTCAAGTCTCTGACGTACCTAGACCTAGATTAACAAGGGGTTTAAACATGAAATTGCGCGTGCTGGCTAATTACAGCGAGATTTTACTGTCTTTAACAAGCAACCGGTAATGTTCTCCTATAAATGTTTTATGTTTGGTAATGAATAAGGGTGAATGGTGGTCGGTAACGGTAATTGAGAGAAAATGAAATGCAGAGAAGAAACGGGTAAAAAAGACGGGAAGTGAAATGGGTAAGGAACCCACCTTCGACCTTAGTAAATGTACTAATATTAAGCATAAGCTTGTATGCGACGAAAGACGGAGTTGAGGGTGCTTATACTACTGGTCTGGTAACACAATCTCCGCGACTGCTATACTAACTGGAGGTCCCTATAATATGCTACGCAGTATTACAGCTTTTTTCTTTTACTTTACTCCCTGAAATCTGAAGAATGTTCTCTATTTTATGTTCCACAGGGAAGCAAACAGCGTATGCATGTGAAGGAACCGTTCTAAGACTGGATTGCGAGCCGGGCAAAGTGATCCATCTGATTCGGGCCATTTACGGTCGATTTTCCATCACTATTTGCAACGAGAATGGGAACACGGATTGGAGTGTCAATTGTGGAAGCCCTAAATCCATCCTTGTTCTTAATGGAACGTAAGTGGACAAAAATGTTGCATAGAAAATAGACAAAAGAAATGAAAAGTAGCAATGCAATGCGAGCAATAGCCAAATCCATTCTTGTACACTTATTATTGTTCAATAATAATTGGTCTCTGGTATAAAACCCTTGTAAGGTTATCATTCGTCAATAAGATCAATAACAATAGGTAAGTAGTGTCATGTTCCTCCCTACAGCAGAAGCAAATCACTACTATAGAGGTTGCTTGGTTGCTGGCTGGTCGGTCGAAGATTTCAAGATTGCATTGTTCAGGGCGTCAGATAAAGTGTGATTTTTTTGCTATTACATATATTGAGGTCTCGTCCATTTGTAGCCTTGTTTCGTTGACGGCCATAACAAGAGGAACTGCTAGCGAACATCTACTAATTCGAGTACTACTTTACTCCTGCTAGTTATGCAGGGTTTGAGTAGAGGAGTTGGTATAATAGTAATAAATAACTGTACCATCGATTCATTTATAGTTCCAAAGATGGTTGGTTGGTTAGTTTGAGGCTGCTAATAATTAGGCGTACTTGTTTGTTGTTACTACTTTTAAAAGAGGTTTCTTCTGATTGCGTTCTCTTTTATGTTCTCTCCTCTAATAGTATGTTTTACAAGTAACTATCCGTTCCTACTTAACTACTAAACTTTTCTGTTCATTCTAAGTACGTACATTATCTAGGGGTGTTGGGCATTTGCATTCATAGCTTTTGGGAGTCCTTGTTTTATAGAAGGTACTGCCTGGGAAAATCTCTTAAGACGGTCCTCTCTAAATAGTGAAATAGCTACAGTTGTTGCATACTTTACTTAGCGCAGCTTCGAAATGTATATATAAACCACAACTCTTAGTCAAAATCATCTTTTCAATTTTTTGTCTAAGCTAAACAATAGCAGAAGAGAAGTGAAGCATTGGCTAAGTCAGTATTGGTAAAAAAAATGAATGACATTGACACAGATACCTTGATTAAATCGCTGGCTCTTACATTTAACATTTGCTTGGACTAAGTTGGCTTAACTTTTGTGGATATGAATGAGTTGGTCAAGTTCAGTTATTAGGGTTTGGGATGAAAATGCAAAGTTTAACTCAAGTTGTTTCGCACTTCTTGAAAAATAAAAATAAAGCATCTTCGCCTGGCAATTTTCCTTGTGGCATACTTGTTCTTTTTGTGGGCCAAGTAAAAATTGAAAAGTACTCCAGTTTCTCACGTACAATAGCTTTTAACGGCTTATTAATATTGACTTTGACACTCATCCAATCGACACTTTTTCATTCATATTTGACGTGAGCAAAATGGATTATTGAGAATGATCGATTTTTTTCTTGGACTATCTATAACGGTCGAAATCTTGAATTAAGCTTGATAAAAAGCAGCCCTGCAGTTTAGTCGTTATTTACAAGTGTAATGCATATACTCCCTTCAGTTGAATAAATTACTATGGGAATGCACATTATATAAAAAAGTAGCCATTTATCTCTGAAGAACTCTTTCAACCTAGTAAAATTGAGATATTTTTTTCATGTGATTGCCATGTTTCATTGATTTGGTCATTGAATCCCACCTATATAGATACATCACTCAAAATTCTATTGTTTCCTGTGACCATTCGCTCCTTTGTAGAGGAGATGAGTAAATTGTATTGGGGTTCAGAATGACGTTGGAGTTGAAGATGATAGTAAGAATTTTTATGTGTGACTTCGATTGTAAATCAAGACAGATTGAAAGGGATATACGTTACCTACATTTTTAATAGTTAAAAATCATTGTATTCAGCATGCATGCCTTTTCTTCGTGTGTCCCAGCTTCATCCTTCATGCATGTGGCTAGTTAGTAAATGACTGTGTAGGTTTGAGAAGACGCTTTAAAAACATTTATGAGGTTAGCGAGCTCTTGAAAGAGTTCCTGGCAAGGAAGGGTTTAAGTTACTGCAAAATATTTTGGTATCATTTATGTATATTGACTTCCTTCGAATGTGCATCATTAGCGAGTGATCGATAACTTATGGGTAGTAGGCAGTAGGTATAAATAAGGTGAGATAGGGTGCACCCGGATTTGTTGCTTGGTTTGTTAACTGTAGATTCGGTCGGTTTGAGTTAGTCTATGCCGTAGTTTTTAAGATAAACATTTTTAGTAGCAGCAGCGTTACTCTAAGTTCGAGGTTGATTGGCTGTACATGTGTATTTGACACGAGAAGATCAATCTTGATGCTTTGGAATTGGACGTATCGCAATCACACCCAGACAGGTCAAGCTTTTTCTCGTTGGCTGCTCTGCTGTCTCATTGTGAGAAGATCAAGAAGATGATCTTCAAACGATACGATGGCCAAATTGCTCTAAAACCTTTCAAACAAACTGACAACGAAGTATCTAATTGGAAAATGATGCAAAAAATTAGCACAGCAACGCCTCTTATAGTATAAATGAAATATGTAAGCTTATATAATGCATTTTGTGTTTTATTAGGTGCAACTACCAACGTAGCTGTAGTGTGGTTGCCAGTACCAAGACTTTCGGTGACCCTTGTCTTGGGACAGTCAAATATCTCGAGGTTCAATACCAATGTATACCAGGTGAGTTTCGATATTTACTACTTCTGCTTTACAAAATGAAGCACTCGGCTTGAAAAAGCTTAATATAAACTACCTTTCAATAAATGTAAAGTGAATTTCTCTAAAAGCGCATACTTCTGAAAATCTCTTATATGGTAGAATTTTAATTACAAAAAAAGTCATGCAGTGTGTTCTTACTGTGTAGGGAGTTTCATTTAAATTCTTATCGATTAGATATGTTAGTTTGTATCGATGTAAGTGCAAGATTATTGTTAGTAGTTAGCTACCCGCAGAGAAAAAGAGTGATCTCTAATGTAAAGATCGAGGTAGATATAGATAGCGGCGGATAGCATGAAAGTAAATGAGATGATTTGTCGATAAGAAAAATATTATTGGCATGATTACTATTACGATTGAGGAGTGTGCTTATCTTGGGAATGAATGCCATTTGAAAACTCGTTGAGAGCAGTACATTACAATTACATTATATCATTACAATGGCTAAAGAAAGGATTACAATGTATTAAAATAGAGCAAACATGATGTTCCATATTGCATGCAACGACCCATAATTCTGTAGCAAAGAATGAGAACGTAAGTTCTTAAAATATTATAGCTTAAAGATGACGATGAAAGAAGCCTTAACAGAAGACTTATTATAGCCACCGAAAATAAGAACGGCTTGAGTAGTTTATACTCCTACATTCGTTTCTCTGTTACGGACTTGTTTTCCCCGTCTTAACGGAAAGATGTTGGAAAGTGCAGCCAAGAAATTCCTCTTGACTCTAATCTTGAGAAATGCCAACAGCGTCTTTTCTTATAGTTTATACAACGAAGATGGTCATCAGTCAGTATGTAATAGGATGGTAGTAGGAGTAGAGTACTTTTTAGAAGTACTGAATCTCCCGTCCCTTATTCCTTTCTAAACTCTCTCAACTTCCTACCACTTCACACTTCCCAGAGATTATTTAAGCTAGTGATGATGATGAGTCATGATGTTTCATCAAGCAAGAAGTGTTTGGAAATGATTTTAGCACTCAAGATTAAATTAAGTTTATGATGAGGAGCATTCATATCTTATGAAAATGATCGGGATTAAAGTAAAAGCAATAAGATACAGAATTAATTCCAAATTGACTCTAACAACGGCTTCTTAGAAGGAATGTGCTCAGTAACAAGGGTTGCGAGAACAGGCTATTGCTAGGTTGGAGGTAGGATGTAATTTCCTAGGAAGTTTTGCTACTAATTCTGTTGCTTCTGCCTTTACATTGCTCGCTGTACTGCTATGTTTAGTTATAGCTAGGTCTGTAATTTTTAAACCAACTTTTAGCTCCACAGACTTTTCCAATTTATGGAAAGGACAGCATGTACAACTTTATATCTTTAAGTTATAAGATCGTTAAAGGTTTCTAAGCAGAGCCTCAGTTCTGCAGTATGTGCATCGTCGTTATAGGCATTATGTAGATAGCTTGGTTGAGCCATTTTATTACATTTTTGCCAGACTTTCACCATGGCAAGGGATTCGATAGTAACCCCCGGAAAAGATAAGGCTCAGGTGTAAATGAAAACTATAGAGTCGTCCTTCCTTGGGATATTTCATCATTTTAAATAAATTAGGAAGCTCATCATCATGACCGTCACCATCTCAATCATCATCATCATCATTGCAGTTGTTAGCAACCATACCATACTATACCATCATCTGCTTCGTCAGGACCTTCGTCTTGTTTCTTACATGCATAGAAATAGTTTATAGTGAATGATATTTTCCCGTTGAACTAATGCGAAACATTTCTTTACTCCTAAGAAAATCCATAAAATGTGTTTTACATCCCAGAATAGTTGTACCCTATTTCAAATACAGTAAGTTAGCCAAGCCACTTTGGTTTGATGTGTACGTTCATTTTGCAACAACCCAGCATAAATGTGAGTAGTGCTGCCATAGATGGTTTTGGTTGTGTATGTATTTATTTATTTATTCTGAAGTTAGATAGTTTTGGTTTCACTCCATGTATGTATGTAGTCAGTTTGTTTCTAGTCGTGTGTGTGAATAGAATTTCAGGAAACTCTGGCAGACAAGAGAATCGCAAAATACTCTAGAGGAAACAATAACCTTTGGCGATATTTGATTGTGTTATGTCATAGCAAATGATGGGTTAGAGTTTCTAGAGCAGAAGTAAGCAAATAAGTGACTGTTATGGATGTCTCCTTTCTCTAAAGGAATGTTTGCATAATAGCTTTGCAAAAAATGAGCAATATTCCCACTACGAAGTAGAGCAGACAATGTCTCTGGATCGTAACAAAACTAGTTTGTTTGTGCCCTATGCCATGCCATGACTGGGCTTACTGGTACTTGGTTTCTTCTGTTTTGGTTTTGTCAGCAGACTAGCAGAAATAGTAGTAAACGTAGAAAGCATAACAAGTATGAAGTAGAATAGAAGTCGAACGGTTCCAGCTTTTTGACTCCAGAACAGCCAGTTTCCTTCATTTCCCTTTATTCTTTCATGAAGCAAGAAATTGATACAAATTTTTATATTATTTATTTCTTGTTCCTGTTCCGTCCGAGAATTTTACTACTTTCTGTGACCCTCTAACTACAAGGTTGCAAGCATACGCCTATAATGTAAAATCTATATTTTAGATGCTGCTGGGTATTTGAGCTTGTTGTTTTTTGGTAGTCCGGCGAATGGAAGTCTGGAAATGTAAAGAATATTTCTGCATAAAATCAGCAAATATTGCACACTGGAAAGTAGAATAATCCTTAGCAGCAGGTATGCCTCTGCATGTTTAGATTTCAAAGTGGAAATAACTCAAAGCTGATTTTGTTACTAGGGGACTCGACCAAAAAGACCACATATAACTATGATAGAAATAATACTTAAATGTACATCCTTACGTGTGCGTTGCTTTATCTGAATGGTTTTTTTTTATAAAACGGAAGCTTATACGTGAAAGAAAGAAAGAAAAATATGTAAAAGCTTTGTCCTGAAAGGCAATGACACATATTGAAATAAATAATGGGCATAAATGATATTTTTGTGAGTGGTGGTAGTTAGTTTTTTAGGAAACTTTTGTATAAATATTCTTTACCTTTACAGCAATCTATCATTGTATGAATCACTTGAATTTCACAGTCGCAAAGGTAAGCAGGCCTTTCCATTGCCAGCACCACAATACACTTAGAAAGTATGAACTTTATTCAATATTTTTGCTCCAGAACACAAAGGTTATCTTCTTGCTGAGAAGAAAAGTTGACGTAAGAACAATGGGATTGGAGAAAGTTGAAGCACTTTACTTTACGTGGGCATCACATAGTTGTAGTTTTGGTCAGGCAATTTAGTACCGGCTTTCGTGTTTTTTATATCCGTCTATAACCAATTTTACATGGAATTAGTAGGTACGGATCTAATTCGGGCTTGTCGGGGAGTAAAAAGCTTGTTCGTTACGTGCAATGCAATGGTATTGTGAAGGCGGTGACGAATATGGTATAGCAATCGGCCATAGGTTCTATAACATCATGAGTACCTGTACACAAAAGGTACTGATGGTGTAGCAGTAATTTGCAGGTAGTTTTCAAGCATGGTCTGTCCTGCTATACAGTGAAATTGAATTTCATGACTTAAAGAGTTTGTATTCTCTTCTAGATACCCAATAATTACGGAACTAAAGTGGCCCAGCAATAGAAAATAAAGTGCTCCACCAAAGCCAGTTTGATTGCCAGTTATCGTTCCAAAGTAGTAATGGATACATATATACACACACACATTTCTATTGAGTAAGCCAATATAAGTTTCTCAATGGAATGAACATTCAAAAGAGCTGTACAACGAACTACTACTCAACTTACAGTCATTAGCTAATACGCGAGGTCGTGTGGGTGGATAACGCTCACTCTGCTCTATGCAATGTACTGTGTGAAAGAAAGAAAGCTCGTTTTCAGAACGAGTTAGAATTACTAACTTACTATGTATTATGAATGGTGCTAGAGGGAAAGAAAACTTTTTATGGCATGGTGGAGGAAAAAATTACATATTTCTGCCTCCCAGGCTGACTTGGCTGCAAAGGTGTTAACTATGTTTATATTTGCTCCTTCTTTTTCCCACAAGACTTGGTTAGAAAACGCTATAACCCAATAAGATGTTTAAGGACTTAAACTGGTTAAATTATACCAGTTTCTGGGAGTAAGGTTCTACCAGAGTCATTGGAGAAAATTCGAAATAGAGGATGAAGTTTGTGTACGTTGCACAATGCTTTTGCAGCGTATAGCCTTCTTTCACTCATACAAGTGACTTGATCTTTATAGTTATTTATGATGGATAAGAATGATAGGTAATCAATTTTTTAACAGGATGTACGCGTTGCATATGTGGAAGGTATGACATTGGAGAACTAAACGAGATTTTATTCGAAGTACTGATGAGACTCCCAGTAGTGTGCATAAATTCAATTCAAGTCCAAAGTTAATATGATGATGATCATAGTAATGTTCATTTTATGCTTGGAGTAGGTCGTAGTAGGATTATATGACTTCGCCAAGTAAGCTGTTTCGATTCGTCATGAGTGAATAGGCTTTTCATGATGATAATATTACTGCTTCATATTATTATTACTGAGAAAGTATAGGCAGTGCTAGTGCTGGTTTTGGTTGGTAATATTCTAGGAAGGGAACGGGAGTGATTCCGTTACCCGGGAGTGTAATGAAGTTAGTCTAGTCGGATCGGAGAGCATATTCCAGCGAAACCTAACCGACATACCAGCAATGGCTGTATATAATGCGTGTATTTTACAAAGCAAAGTACACCAAGGTGCTTGCATGAGCGAGGGGATGATGCTGATATATGTACATCTAGCTCGACTTATTGTATCCAAGTATGTTTATATGGATTGGTTTGCTGTAGAATTACTTTATATATGTAATACAAGTAATATTATTTGATGAGGGTGTTGTAACTTTCTCGAACGAATGTAAGTATTAAATAAAGGGAGTCAACTATATGTAGCTTGTCTAGGATTGCATGCTTTCTTCTCTGCTACTTCGGCTCTGTACATGTAAGGCTGATGTTACCCGGAAAGAAAGGACCTTTCTGTTAGGTAGGGTTTTGATTTTGAGAAGGGTGTTCCTATATTTTGCTGCTACTGAATTACTTTAACTTCCATCATCAACCAGAGCAAACCAAAATACACAGTAAGCTGAACCCCATTTGAAGAGTTTGAAGTTTTTTTACTAAAACTAGAAAGCATAGCCTGACTTGATTTCCGTTGTCAGGAGTCGGCATCGGGGCCAGGATCAAATACCTTACATTTGTTTCATGAAATAACACATGGTTTGTAAGAGTAATAATGTTTTGAAAACTAAAGAGGCGAGTTGTTCCATGCATGCAACTTTGATTTTTTACAATGTATTTATTTGTTATACGAGCTTTAGTCTATTATTTATGTTATGTCTCAAAGAAAATAGGTATATATGAAAGGGCATACTTTTTTATTCATCATGTTCAATGCTCCTGGCATTGTTTTAAATGCATCACATAGCGTGGTATTAGTTACTGTTCACTTGTTGTTGTCGTCGCAAGTATTTATTTGCAGCGATGCAGGCAGCATAGTGTTTTAAATTTGATTCGGCTTTCTCTAGTGGCTTTGGCAGTAGTTTGGGGTTTCAGCCATTAAATAGCTAATATGAAACGCAGTATGAAATGGAAAGTTCATTCAGCCCTTGGAAATAAAATATGGTGCTTTTTTGTGTTATATTTTTAGGCGTGCATAAGCCAGTAGCTTTAAGGAAGTCAGCAACTGGAAGGGTATTAAATAAAGTTGGTTTATGTTGTTGGTTGCCAGTATGTTGGGGTTAAAATAAAATGCATGTTTGGTCAAAGGAAGGGAGATGGTAGATAACTAAAATTGCTAGGTATCATTGAATATTGAATGCCTACTGTTTAATTTCATAAATCTGATTTATAGCTAGAGTGCAGTAAGGAGTAAAGAGTAATCCTAAGTTAAATAGGAACACGCTGCTTTTTGGAAAGCATTAGGTATTGTTTTACATGTTTGGCAGGTAGTTTAGTTGAGTGAGGATTGTATGACATGAGTTATGACCTTTTGTGGAGATTCGTGCAAAATTGCCACAGGAAGTAATTTAAAATGGTAGTTGATGTGTGGTCTGTAAACTACCATGCATTTTTTGCAATTCGTTTGGGTAGTCAGCCCTCGTTCTGAGGGCTTGTAATTAAAGAAACGATCGAGTTTACGGATTAAATCTTTGGAATTCAGTACAAACTCTGTACTTTAGGGACGGAGATTTTTCTACCTTCGTTGTTGAAACAATGCATAAATGCTACACCGAATTGCAATGTAAAGGATGAACATTGTTTCGAGTTTGTGTAGTATTTTTTAAATTGGGAGTTTTCCAGTTGCTTAAGCCACTTAAAGATATATTATGAACGTGATGTATTGGATATTAATGAGGTAGTTTGTTTGTATGAATTTGCAGCAAGTTCCTTAACTACAACTACACCAAGAAGCGTCCCTGGAGGGCGGCCAAGCAATCCCCTCGCCCCTTGGCTTGGCCCTTCTAACCCTGTTCAGAGTGCCACGGAAACTAAGTCAGTAGGTATAGTTAGTTCAGGTAGTAGTACCCCTATGAAGGGCCTAATTAGTACAAGTAACGGGGAGCCCCTGGCTCCAGATATCATTCCGTATGGACCTCAAGTTCTTGGAAACCAGTCAGTATATGGACTGAGTGGTGGGATATCATCGGGGGAACTGGATAACCCGTCAGTGATTGTGACAACGTCAACTTCACCTTCTCCAACCCCTTCTTCCACGAGTGCCGTCCTTTTAAGTGAAATTAATCCTATGGTTGCCCCCGGAGGACGAGGGGACAACGACGATGGGGACTCATCCGGTGAAGATGAACCCTCCAATGATAATGAGTATAAGCGTTGGCCTGGACTAGATCGGGGGGAAATTAGTGGAGTAGAGGCCACAGAAAGTTGGTGGACCTCGCAGTTCGACAGAGAGAGGCCACGCGGAAGTGAAACCAGTATTAGTGGAGGGGAAAATGTTTGGTCAGATAAAGTTTCTGGGACTGAGAGTGGGGGAAATAGTGCTAGTAAGCCCCATAATAATGCTAATTCAAAAAATGGACTAGGAGTACCCAAAGGAGTGGTGACTCTGAGTCCTACCATTCTTCCTACACAAAATAGTCACCACGGTCCAGAGGATGAGATTGAAAATGAGAGAGACCACAAACATGTATCATCCTCAGGTATGCACACCTTTCAGTCCTCAAAATCTGAAATAGGTCAATGAGATATTGGTTCGTTGGGAGAGGAGGAATGAATAATCAATATTATTTATCTGTGAAATTATAGGTAACATTGCAAAGGAGTATTGCACTTCGAGAATGGACAGGGGGATGTTTTGGAACTGGACATTAGTTGGTGAAACTGCCAAACAAGCTTGTCCTGGTGGGGCTTCTGGTCTGGCTCGATGGAAGTGTGTTGAGAATAACCACAATAATAATCCTATGTGGTTTCCCGACTCTCCTGATCTCAGCGATTGCAAATCCGCATGGCTTCTCAGCTTGCAGGTAAAAAGCAGTCTCATTGGGCGAATGATTTCATTTTCTGAGCGTAATATCGGTTTATAGATAAGGTGGACTTGGAATTTTATGCTCTTGGGTAGTATTTAAGCTTGAGACCCTTAATGTCTTAGAATCATGAAAAAGCCTCTTATGAAACTTTTGAGAAAGCCTATAGCTCTGTGTTTTAAATAAGTAGCTTATGGCTGAACAGAATAGTTACTCTAGAATATTTATGATTTATTAAACCAAATTAGGCTCGTGTGCTGGACGGTGACAGAATATCAAACGTAGCAAGTGACCTTGCCCAGGTGACGAGCACGAAGCAAATGTACGGAGGGGACATCGCAGCAGCAGTCCGTATAATCAAGACAATAGCCACCCGTATGAACGATCAGTTAAGAAGTTTAACTAATCAGGTGAGCCGTGAGGATTTGGCTGCAGAGTTATTGCAACTGATCCTCGAGGCAGGGAGTAACTTGCTGGAGAAAGCTCGTTTAGATCCTTGGAGAGATTTGAGTTATGCTGATCAAATGAAAATAGCTACGGATTTGCTGGTTGGATTGGAAGATAATGCCTTTCTTTTGGCGAACGTAGTAAACTCTGAAAAAACGCTGAGAAAATCTGTCAAGAATATCTGTAAGTGGCCATTGACTTTAAACATATTTTTCATGTTATCAAGCTATCTCGCTCTCTTCTTCTTTGCAAAGGAAGAAATGAGATCTAGATAAGGTTAGACTACCCATTAATCTCTATCAATGAGTCTATTGTCTTTGCTGTTGTTCCAGTAACCACGATTTATGCCATCGAAGCGAACAACGTTCGGGAAATCAATTTTCCATCAGAATCCACAGATCATTGGGGTCGAATGGGTGATGTATTAACTATGCCTGCCGAAGCACTGAGGGAAAATAGCGATGGTGGACTTGTCCGACTAGTTTGCTTTGCTTACAACAACCTGGAACACGTAAGAGAAATGTCATTGAAGCACTGATTACTTTTTTCTTATCTGTTAGCCAACTCCTAACAACCCGATTTACTACAACTACCTATTATACATTCGTTCTTACATGTATGGGCTACTTTAACCAACTTTTAACGGGAAAAGGTTATTGCCGTACGTGAGTTTTGAGTCAGCACTGCTGTAAAAATTCTTCACAATAGATTTGCCACATTAACCCAGGTTAATGTTTGCAATATCGAGCAAGAGAAAAATAGTTCGCTGGTTGTGATAAACTTAATGCTCGTTTTACCATTAAGAAAATCTGCAGTAGGAGCAAATAATCATGTTAAACTACGCGTATTATTGGTGACTACACTCTGTAGTGTGGCTAGTTTTCCGTCTTTGGAAGTAGAGCCTTTTAAACTATTCATTAGCAGAAGATCTTACTGAAGAATCGATAAAAACTATTTTGAATTTTGAGCTAGAAGTGTATCCTGTTTTGAAGGGAAATGAGTATATCGCCTTGGAATCTGATTCAAGTAAACTTCGTATATCAAACTTTTATTTTGCATTGTCGTTTTCCATCGTCATCGCTGGTTTGAGAGGTCTTCATGTCTGTGAGCAGGAATTACATCTATATTTGTTCCTTCTTTGCAGGTACTGCAACCAATCGAAGCTGGAAACGGTGGAGAAACAAATCAAATTAGAAAACTGGTCAATTCTCGTGTTATATCAGCATCATTAAATCAAGGACGACATATCCAGTTAGCCCTTCCAGTTCAACTGACGCTTCGTCACTTGTGGCTTGACAACGTTAGCAATCCTCAATGCGTCTTTTGGGACTACACCCAAGAGTAAGTCCATTAAAGCCAATCATGCGGGTGTATTTATTATTATTTTGTTTGAAATCAAATTATGAGTAAAAGCAAAGATCGGGCAACTAGCTGAGAGTTTCACTCCGAGTCCCTGATTATGAGAATGCACTCTGCTTGCCGGTATTCTCTCAGTAGACAAAGCGTTTATTAGGTTTTCCGTTCTTTCTCCCTAAAATTGTTGAGGAAAGTGATAAAGTCATGGCCTTCACTGAGCTGAAGTGAAGGAGTATGCTTTTATTAAATTATTCTCCTCAACTTCCTTACTCTCTCCATGGCTCGGCTTCCGAATAGGATTTCAAATTGAAATGTTAAGCCCTGACATTAAGAAATACTCCAACTGAGCTTAGAGAAAGCTTTGCCTTTACAATAAATGTTATTTGAAGAATGGCTAGGAGGGTGAGATGGAAGTAGTTGACGTGGAATGTGAATTAGAGAACAATTACAAGAAGTGAAGATAAACCAAATTTAATACGGTTTATTCTCTGTCACTCATAGTAAATGGTCAGAGGAAGGTTGTCGTGTGGTCAAGACGAATCGGACGCATACAATGTGCCAGTGTACGCATCTGACGAACTTCGCAATACTCATGGATCTCCAACCTCCACCTAAGCATCTTCCCACACCGCAAATGTTGCAGGTAAACTTCATCATCATGAATATCTGTGGATAGAGTTTTCCTTAGAAATTACTTCAAAATTGCATCCTCACGTCGTACACTTTACTTAGACGTGGCGTTGGAATTGTATGGGTTTTAACTCAATTGAGAATATTTTGCATGACTCAAGATGGTTTGGAAACATGTTTCGAAATCCAAGAGTTGTTTTGAGCTGTGATAGAGAAGAACTTTCTATTTTGTTGCAATCTAGGGGATTTAGCACTATGTATCTGAATAAGCCCATTGTTTAATTTCAGGTTGCAATGTATGTCGGGTCTGCTGTGGTTATCTTGTGCCTCGTCTTCACTCTAATCATAACTCATTTCTGCATACACGGACGAGTAAGTTGTGAATTTTTATTGCATGTTTCCTGATTTAAAAACTAATGTGGTGTACTATGAACTCCGATTAGTTATGTTCTACAATTAAAGATGTTATTACTTCTAGGTATTTCAGACTATGATCCTGAAGAACTTGTTCTTCTGTATGCTCATCGTAGAAGTAATCTTCGTGTTAGGCATCCATCAGACACAGAAGCCATTGGGATGCACAGCTATAGCATTACTCCTACACTATTTTGCATTGGCTTCCATTCTGTGGCTGTTTCTGCACGGTAATAAACTGAAGCATTTTTTTTGTTCTTCTATCTGAATTGTAGAAAAACTAAAATGGTAACTGATTTTCTGTAAATAAGGTATTATTTGAAACGTTTAAACGCTGGAATCTAAATAAGAGTGGAAACCCATGTTTCGGATTCTAAATTCTATCAGTTGCCTTTGCAGCATAATAGTGCTTCCTGATTCTGACACAGTAATTTATTTTTTACCTTTTTGTGTTTTATTTCGCAGGGTTTCATCTATATTTAATCATGGTGGAGGCAGCCGAAAATGGATTATCTAGACAACTGTGGTACTATGGAGTTTCTTACGGATCTCCAGCAATAGTTGTACTTCTATCCTTCCTCTTAGATCCTCGAAGCTACCGTAGCGAGAAATACTGTTGGGTTCAAACTAGCTTTACGCTGCTATGCTTCGTCGGTCCATCAGTTTTGGTAGCTTTGGTAAGGAAAATTACATTTGTTAAATATATTTGTCAGTAGAATATATACGGAAAGAAAGTTGTCATGAAATAAACATAAAATGGCGTCTGCAGAAACTGTAACAAAGTACGCGTGTAAGATTGTGTCCTAAGTGCATAATCTGCCATTCTAACTGAAACATCACTTAGCTAAACCTAATTCACATATTTTCTGTATATTCAGGCCACAGCAGCCACGCTGGTTTATACATCGTACAAGGTCTGCGGGCTACTTTCGGCAATGCCGAAGAAGCCAAACGATGACAAGGCTCTGTACATTTATACTGGGTAATGTTATTATTTAATCATCGTGTAATAGCGTAACTGCTTCTGCTACAGATACAGCGTGTAAATTTGTTGATTGTACTATTACACAACTGCACTGTTATGCAGCAAATTTGAAATGAAGCAGAAGGACTTCGGCACACGAATTTCTTAAGTTGTAATTCAAAATGAAAGCTGAATTGCATATTTTTTTAACACGTACTTGTTTTATGCATTTTTAGAACATGGCTACGTGGGAGTTTCCTGATCCTAATTCTTATGACAGTAGTATGGACTCTAAGGTTACTAGACTTGGAGTCCGAATCATCTCCATTGACTTATGCGGCAAGTCTGAGTCTTGCTCTGGAAGGCATTGCAATTCTTGTGTTCCATGCTCTTAAATCTGAAGATGTAAGTAGACCTAGATAATATTAATTGCTATTTTTCTGTCCTCTTACAAGAATGTAAAATGAGCGTATTGATTGTCCCAATTATATAGATGATAGCAAAGCTTTGTGATTGTACAAAGAGCTCTGATAGTAGTGATACAGAAATGTCTACACATTCGCAACAGCAGCTACAAAGTGGTCAACTGGGCGTTAATGTTGGGGCTAGCAATGGGAGTGGGAGTGGATTAATTTTAGAAGCCTGTCAAAATAATCATTTAACTCAACAGCGGGTAATAGACGGGGCCCGTTTACTTACTTTAAGTCGCCAACCGGTAGATATGCGGAGTCTTCATGATGGAATATATAGTAAGCAACTAGCTGCAGTTGGAATTCAACCCTCTCCAGGTAATTTATACGTTCGGAGTTATAACTGGACGTTATATATATATTTTTTAAAACCATGCTTTAACCTTTGAATGAATTAAGATTGTGTAACGGTTAACAACATGATGTATATTATTTCTACAGGCGGAATGCCTTCGCATAGATATGCTGGAGATTCCGCTGCAATCTTAGGTCTATATAGTAAAGGTCCACACATGGGCGTAGATGGTAGTTGGACACGAGGAAGTAGTTATTCAGATATTCGCAGCGTGGGCTTTCATAGAGCGGATCCTGTGTATGAAGAGATTGAAAAGCCTAATCATTTATCCCCCCGTGCATCTGTATCCGATCTTTCGGAAGATGAAGGGCATCTATATGCTCACGACGTTGATCTTTACCATAGAAGTATTTACGGACAGCAGGTAGAGTTCTTTAACAATCAGTTCTTAGTAAGTCGTCCAATAAAACATCGTTATCATTTCCAATGCAAAAGTTTAACTATTCTAGATGACTAAAAAGTTGTACTTATTTTTACAGCCAAGAGGACCCTCTCACTACCACCACCACCATATGCATAGTAATAAAGTCAGAAAACTAGATATGCTTCAAGGCGGTGGTGAAGCAGCGAATCCTCTCTTATCGTCCTTAAATCGTAGTCAGCTTCAACAGCAGCAACTTCAACAATCCCAACCTCATTATACGACGAGGCATCGGACGCCCTCGGACCATCATCATGTTTCACTTAAAGGACTTCATTCAGATGAACATATTTTACAAAACGTGCACATGGTTTAGAAAATAGTCTAGTTGTAGTTATAGAATACTTTACTAAACGAGTCATTTAATCTGCGAGATAGTACTGAAACGCTGAACTGATTGTTTTACTTTAAGTGATTCCTCACCGCGCGCGTAGTAATAAGGAAGAGAATATCGAGGTTTTGTAGTGCAAACATAAAGGAGAGCGAAGCTCATCTCTGCAAACTTATCATCCAAGCTTTGTGACTTTTGTGATTATTAACAGTTAGTACGGATGGTTTTTAAGAATATAAGGAAACGTAAAACTGTTGGTCCCCTTCAAGTAATATTAAGACAATTTCTAGTAAAGCTAAGATGTCTCCAGTAATTAAAACCCACGCAGCCTAACCCTATGTCTATACGTCTAGAATAATGCCAATTATATGTAATCCAAATATTTCAGAAGGATGCGTTTTGAAATCCACGTTCGTTTCTCCTACAGTAGGAGTCCTGCTAGTTGAAAAATATTGCAAACGGGTGTTTTCATCATGTCTAGAGTGAATCAGCGCTTTTCTCAGGATCGAGAGAATTATAAGTTGTACTTTTTTGTAGTATTACAGATATCATTCAATACAGAATGACGCAAGTTGTTCAGTTGAGTTCAGATACTTCATGATATTATATTTTACAAACTTGATGTTTTCCTCAGACATAAAGTGTTTTTTAGAATGTTACCCTTCCATTGCAACTACACGCCAATTACTTTTTTTTTGTATCAATGAAAGCAAAGCCATTTTATTGTGCATGCTACACAAAACAGTCATTTAGACAGCATAAATTACAACCCCGAAAAACTATCTTAAGCTTCGGAAACACTTTTAACCTCTTTCGGATAATCATGCATCTTTTGTTCTTCAAACCTTTTTTAGTGTTTTGTAAACAGCTACTTAAGCACAATGCGTTACCTTTTTGAATAGTTTTATAAATATAATGTGTTTCTGTCTAGGTTTCTTGAGTTTTATCCTGTTCATTTACTATTCACATTCACTGCAGTACAAATTTTCCATATATTTTTTTACAATAATCAAAGAAAGGAATGGAAGGTAGGAACTTCTTAATTTCTAAGTTAGACCGTATGCTAAATTTGCGGTTCTAGGTCGAAAGTTCGAAAATCCAAAGTTCGAAGGCCTCAAGTTCGACTTTTTTGTACAAACGGCCTTTAAATCGAAAAAATAATAGTTCGAAAGCCTTAAGTTCGAAATTTTACAACTTCATCATCTATCATCCTTACGATCATACTTTTCATTATTGCCGTATATTATTTCGTTTCTTCAACTTCGAGCACGAACCCATTAACCCATTCCATAAATAGTGCAACTAAAAAAAAGCTCGATGAAATGGCAACACAAGCCATTAAAGATGTTACCACTACCCCTAATGAAACAGTAAACCGTAATATAATTGTTGATGATCGGTGAAGGATCAAGACTCGCTCCCCTTATGGGACCCATAGGAGAGCAGTTTTCGAACAATAGGTTTTCGAAACTAAAAACTTCGAAATAAAGTTTTTTCGAACTTCAGAACATCGAACTTATTGCTTTCGAGCAAAAAAACTCGCACATTCGACCGATGACCATATTTGCTGTTCTAGGTCTCAATTTGTCTTAATCTAGGTATACTTCTTCCGTTTTCTAACCTTTTATGCTTTAAATGTTACATGATCAGAGTTCTTATGACTGATCGAATGAAATCAGGAAACAAACTAAATCAAAATGGACAATGAGTATGGAATTAAAATTGCAATCCCATCCAACCTAACTAATAGTGAATAACATACGTATGATATTTTTACCAAGTTTTCACCTTACGCATAGAACCTTTAACCTAGCAATTAACATCGACAAGACTACAGTTTATATTATGAAATATTGATTGCTACTCAACTGGCAACTGATCAACTTTAAAGTTGATACGGCATTTGACTAATAATTGTATAAGAAAGTATCACTTTGTCTTCAAAGATTGTCCCATATAATAATGTAATAATGCAGACGGAAGTGGAGTAAAGATTAGTACTAATAACTTCATTCAACTCTGTCTGCTGGTACCTTTTCTACATATTACGTCAGGTTTTTAGTCATTGTCTAAAACTGCCTGCTATTCCTGAAATTGTGAGAAACTACTTATCTAGTACTTCGTCGTTGTATCGTCATTAATTCATAACTTTCTATCGTAACTACTCACGATATGATAACATGTTTATCAGTGTGCAGAGAAACATAAATGGTTGTTTTTTTTTATTTTGGTGATTAAGTTGTGCCATCCATAAAAATCGTTAAATGTATTTTATAATGATGGTTCGCTTAAGTGTATAACAAGATTGAATCGAATATATTACGCTATATATGACTGTTTGTAAACGGATGAAATAGCTGTAACACAGAAATAAAACTTAACTATATTGTAAGATAAAACTAAACGATGTACTATTGACTATGTAAAGTAAAATAATTTTACAAAGGAGTCACGAATAAATCAAGCACCTAAATTGGTGCCAATTTTTTATAAGAAAATGCATCTTATAGGAAAAAGTCGACGATTTATTCCTAAAGTAATGCAGCATTTAAGCCATACAAAGGGGCTGATTTGACTTCGAGTGGATGGATTGTTTCATTATTGTATTTTCTCAAACGAAGTATTTACGTCAAAAGTTGGAGATCGAACGATAATTAAGTAGGTAATAAAAGTTAATCTTAAACTTTCAGCAAATAAAACAAACTTATCGTCAGTTATAGCAGCTCTATGTAAAAGATTCCTATGTAAAGAAATCAATTGTAAAACTATTGCTTACTATACAAAGGAAGAAAAGTTGGGAATCATTATTAAAGGATTGAATCATGATTTGATTTTATAAATACTGAGAAAGCCTTATTAACTTAGAATGACAAAACACCAGTAACAATGCTTCATACAATGAGATTTAGCATCTCTCTTATTTATACGCAAGTTTTAATTACACACCGACTAAATTTAATTCAAGTATGGTTTTTTACAAAAAATAAAAAAGTACTGCTAAGAGGAAACTGCATACACCAGCTTCTTACAACTTGTTGACCGAGTCACTAGCTACATCAAAAAGGTTTGCAAATCTTCCAGATCGCTTCGCCACGTCTAAAGGGGTATCGCCTACTTTATTCTTGACGGTAAGATCTATTCCAGGCGATGATATTAAAATAATCATAGACTCCCGAGCTTGCTGATTTGAGGCCACGTGAAGTGGAGTGTGACCTGAAATCACAGAAACATTGTTTACCTCTTACAACTTTCTATAAACAGACTGTCCCATATGAAACCCGTTCCAACCGTAAGACAAGCTTCGGGGACACCGTAGCTGTAAATAAATATACCTCCATCAGTTTTTGCATTCACACTCGCATTACAATTCACCAGTTCCCTAACAGCTTTATAGGAGTTCCAATGACAAGCGGAATGCAACGCCGTCCACCCATCTTCCGTAACCTCATCAACCTTCGCTCCCTTGCTTATCAACAGTCTTATAATATTGGCGTTATCGGAGTAAGCTGCCCTATGCAGCCCGGTGTACCCGTCCTTATCTTTGTAATCTACGAGGAAAGGATCTTCCACCAGAAGTTTCTCGGCCAAACTCTCGTCCCCTTCTTCAGCCGCTTTAAGGAGTACCTCCCCTGGCAAAGCTAGACATAAAAACTATAATTAAACACTCAATTTAAAAAACAACATTTATCATTTCTTAAAAAGGTCAAACCACCACTTACTAGGGTCAATTGGCTCTTCTATTCCTTGATCATCCGCGTCAAATCCTGAGACAAACATTTCTGGATTTGTAACTTTAGCCATCATGCATGCCAGGGTCAACTGAAATCTCCAAATAACCATGTTCAAATTTATCAAGCCAGCTTATTTAAAACATCCAGCTAAAATTAATATTACCATAATTTCCTACATGCAGGCCGCGGTTTATGCATAAAAAATATTTTGAAGATCATTTAACATGGGAAAGATACCCCTGTTAACATGTAAAGGTTAGCGTGCGGCTTAATTAAAGAGTGCGGCCTATATACAAGGAATTACGGTAGTAGTGTATCAATAATACCGTTTAAAAATTAATGGGTATGAGTACCCTGCCTAAACCCTCCCTCGCCCAGACACCGCGGGTTATAATGCATAACAAAATATGTTGAGAAGATCATTTAACATGGGAAAGATACCCCTATTAACATGTGAAGGATAGGCTGCGGCATAATTAACGAGGGCGGTGTATGGACGAGGATTTGATTTAGGGTACTATCACTATTTATCTCTGCTCCAAAACAATAACAAAAAACGTACCTTTTCCAACTCCTCAAGCTGACTCGGAGGGATCTGTTCCTTTCCGTCCATCACAAACAACGGATTCCCAAGAAATGTCAAATAAAAACCAAAAAACCCTTTTTTTTCATAAATCCAAAAAGATAATCCACTTTTTCTTTAAAATGTTGCAAGTTTGTTAAATAATGTGCAGTTTTAGAATTAGAATGTTTAAATTTCGAAACACTTTTTCAAGGACAGGAGGGGACTACTGAGATGGATTTCCAGCAAGTTTCCTCCAGATTTCCCTAGCTCCCAAAAAAGAGAGAGCGTTTAGCAGTTTAGCTCTTATCGTTGTTATCTTATCGGGATTTATAGACATGACATGACCTCTTGACCTTCTTTAATGGATTGATTCTACCCGTAAATTAACCAACGCGTCTCTTGGAATTTGTCTGGATTAATAAAAATAAACCTATGAATAATGTCATTGAATTGAAATAAGTTTCTTATAGCTTATCGCTTGAATGAAACAGTAGATTTTACGCGTAGGTTATCTTATAATTAGGTAGTTGACTCCCCGAAGCATGCATACGCAGCATATGAATGATGCTCTCCTCCCTCCATAGCCTCCGCCGAAGATAAGACACTTATCGCCGAAGCTAGATAAAGAAGATAAGCACTTTGATGGAAGGTGGGAGGGTATGAAGTGGGTGGAGCAAAGCTGGCTATCCTATCCCCTAATGCTGTCCGTACGCATGCATGGAGAGGATTAGAGGATGCCCGTTTAAAAACCATTGTTTGTCCATCTCTTGAAACCCGGCTAGGGGGCATTCACAGGTCATTCGGGTAAGGGGAGGTTATCCCGATCCACGTGCTTATCTTGCCCTTATCAATTTGTAAATAGTTTAGTCCACTCTTCAAGTCTACCTTATCCAAGTGGGAGGGTTGGGGAGGGCGGGTCACGTGGTTTGTGCTCGTTCCAAAAGGCCTATTCAACTATACATGCTTTTTGCAGTTGCACCGCCAATTTTACGACTTTGCAGAAATGTTTATAGTTTTTTTTTTCGGCTTCTAGGATCTCATTTGTTGTTTTTGTAATTCATAGTTCCATTTATTTCCATAGTGCATAGTTGCATAGTTGTATAGTTGCATAGTCTTTCGAGGAGTAAGAAGAGCTGTGGATGCGGGGGATAAAAAAGGTCCATTGTAGTTTAGAAAAGGTCTGTGTCACTTATTACTTGGTATATTTGGGCGTATTTACTTACACGTGTACATTAAAACCGTGTGTTGACCTTTGACCTAGTTGTAGGAGATCGTACCTTGGAGGGTCAAAAGGGGCCATGTATACGAGGATGTCTATGAAAGGAGTATTGATAATTCCGGTGGTTTTGAGCCTATTTAATATTCAACCGACCGTGGGGACTGACCTTATGCTGCAAGTTGACCCGGGGAAGGAAGAATGTTTTTTTGAGAATGTGGAATTGAACAAGACACTTTATGTGGATTATACTGTCGTAGGAACGAATCAGGGGGATATGGATATCAATTTCCAACTCTCAGATACTCGAGGACTACCGATTGTCACGGAATTTAAAACAACGGGGTCACGGCATGAGTAAGAGTTTAATATATGTATGGATGTTGGGGGTTATGAAGGGATTATTTGAGTGGAAATGTGGTAAAATTATTAAATGTTTTAAAATCCCTTTTAGAATTCCAATATCCATTCCAGGATATTATCGGATCTGCTTTGATAACACTTTTAGTCATTTTAGTCACAAAACTGTAGCCTTTCAGGTTAGTACGGAAAGTGAAGGAGAGGGGGGATGGAGTGATTATGATACGAGTAACTTTCAACCTGAGGAGGTCTATGAGGTCAAAATCAATGATATTAAGGTACAAATTGTGAAGGTTGTAGAATTAGTTATGAGAATTAGGTTATTTAGGTATCAGATTCTGATTTTAAAATATTCATTTCAGTCTCTGATGGAACGTGTGCATGTCGCGTTTAATAAGATTGAAGCTGTCCAGGATCAGTTCAGGCTTCTTGAATCTAAAGACAGAAGTATTGCTGAAAGTAATTTTGAGCGTGTTAACTTTTGGTCAATGTTCTTTGTCTTCTCTCTCATCAGCATTGGTTTTATACAGGTAGGTTGTTGATAGTTTAGTTTATTGAACATGCATGGTAGAAGGGAAATTAGGTGATGAAAATTATTCATGGTACTATTTTGTTATGTTTGGTTTTATAGGTGATTATGTTGAAGAGCTTATTCGACTCCAAGTACGATATACGTGGCCTACTGAACAAAGTGAAAAGATGATTTCGTAACAGTATTCTGGATGAATTTACGCAAATTATTTATTTTTCTTCGTGCTTTCTTCATACCTTATTACTAACTACCCGGTATTGTACGGTATTAATTTTACTTAGTCTGAGGAGAGAAGTTGGTTTGAGTTTCAGTGGAGATTTATTTTTTATCTTATACCTTTGGAAACTAACTGTTGTGTGCCAATAAACTTGTTTTGGTGTTCATTCAATGAGAAACTATCCAATCTGCTTATTTATTCATTTAGGCCGATTCCTGACTCAGTTAGCATGTATTTCAGGTAAATTATTATTAGTCGAAAATATTTAGTAATTGTATCTCAAATATTGGTGTCGAGGTGGACCAGTGATACAATGATCCATTATAATAAAGTTTTCACTCCTTAATAAGGCGATTTCGGCAGGAGGATCAAGATAATATGAATCTGCATTTATGTCATTTAAAAACCCTAAGGGTCAAATTCTAAGCAGCCGTTGCCACCACGCCTAAGCCTACGCTCTGCTAGCCCCTTTGTTTCCTATAAAAAACAGGTTGCAATGTTTTATATCTACTTCTCTATAAAACTACTACCGCACTGGTCCAATTCTATGCCCGTTTGGTCGTTTCCAATAATTTTAACCTAAGATTCCAAAAAAGCAGCAGAACACGACTACAATTGTAGAAGGTTTGCATATAGTTTTTAGTTGTCACAGCGCAAATGTTAAAGGCAACGAACGTCACCGGGTTCATTAATTGAATCTGCCTTTTTGTTCTGTACCTGCCGTACCAAGGCTATCTCGGAATGAGTGAGAGTAAGAGTAAGATCAGATGCATCTTTTATGAAACGGATGATGGTCAATTTACCAAACTCAGAATAAATTTAATGCTTGAAAATTACTTTTTTCATAAGATTCATGTTACTTTTTTTAATGGCTATATAGTTGTAAAAATTTTTTTATCACTAAATTAAGTCTACCGGTACAAGTTCAGGTCAAAGTTATTAAAATTAAAAGTCACAACCACGTTAAAGATTACACCAATTCTGCTTTGATGTCAAATAAAATTGGTTTTACAACTTTGGGGTATCCATTTTGCAGTTACTAGAAGTTGAAACTAAAAGCGTTACGGAATGTACGAAGTCTTTAGTATTTTTGGAATTTACATACACGTGAATAGGATTAGCTCTACTAGTTGGTGGAAACTGCTTAATTATTATAAACATATAAATGCAATATACATGGCAGGCAGGATTGCTGAAGACATATATTCATACTTCGATTTCTCGGTAAAAAAGTTAAGTTACTATGGTAGCTGCATTTCACAAAAGTAGTAAAACGTTATACTAACTGCAACCGCAGTACAGCTAAATTTTAACAGGCACTATTATGAGGAAATTTGGTATTACATTATTTCCATCACGAACAGCTTTTACACAAACTAATTTACCGTATTTCCGGTGTTAATTCCCCAGGGGAATTATTCTAGGAAATAAAAAAATTCTTAGGAAGAGTAAGATAGGGCGAATTTAAATTTTTTAAATGGAAAGGTACGAGGACATATTCATGGGGAATTAAAACAGGAAATACGGTACACCTGCATGCTAAGTGGAAGAACACATGTTGGCATTGTCGTTGAAATCGGAAGCACTTGATGTGTAGCATATAAGGACAATTACTTGGTTGAGAATAAATCCCCTTCAGAACGTTTCTTTTTAGCAGAAAGGGGCGAAGTCTGTGCCGAACTGGATGCAGAATTAGAATTATGAGAGCTGGGCGTAGTGCTGCGGGACCTATACTGAAGAAGCGATGAAGATCCAGGAGACGGGGGCTTCGCTGGAACAAAATGCATCTGAGCATACAAGAGAACACCTATGTCCTTAAACCCTCCTTCCATCGCAATTGTGAACGCCGTACTTCCATCCTGCGAAATACATTATAATAAAACCCTCAATGAGTCGCGCACTATAATTTACACTAAAATATAACCAGGAGTTGCTTACGGTATCCGTGATTGTTAAGTCACAATCTGGATGCGCTACAAGGTACTTTATGATTTTTAAATGGCCATGTTCTGCAGCACACATCAAAGCTGTACTTCCATCCTCATCTTGAATATTGATATCTGCACCAGCTTCAAGTAGTAGACGAACCGTATCAAACCGGCCATGAGATGCCCCAAGCATCAGAGCCGTTTGACCGTGCTAAATATATTAAAAACCAAAAATTACTAAAATCGCTTCGAACAATAAAACATCTAATGTAATATCATGCGAATTCAGTTTTCAAAATACCAGAGCAGCTTTGATGTTGACGTCTCCTAAGCTAAACAACCGGCGAACTACTTGTCTGTGAGCTTCGCAAGTAATTTTAGCCAGTGCTACTAGCATTATGCTCGTGTATCCAGCTTTATTGGCCTTGTTGGGGTCGCAAACCTTAGAATCTAGTAGAATTGATACCACGTCAAAATTTCCATGTGAAACTGCATAGTGAAGAGCAGTATTTCCCTGAAATGACAAACAAGCTTGTTAGGTCATATGCAGATGCTTTTAATTACTGTTGTTGGCACTAAGAAAGGATTTGCGTTCTTACGTTCCCATCAGGCATGTTAACAATGTAGCGTAATAACTGAGGGGAGTAAATTTCAAAGCTGTCAAGATAATCCTCGACGTCCAAGGGATTAGCAGTTTTAGTCCCTGCAATCTAAATGTAGCATGAAACAATAAAATAATTTTTTTCACCATGTACATACGCATACTATTTATTCATTAACACGAATTTCGGCTAGACTTACCCTAAACCATTCATGGAGAATTATGCTAATAGCATTCGTGACTTGCTGAGTGGTTTTACCTCGGAGAAGAGCGTCATTAAGCACCTTCAACGCTGCCTGCATTTCCTTTGAGGGAACGGCTCTATTTATCCAGAAATGAAATATTTTTACTGTAGATTTGATTAGCTGCATATTTTTAAAAATTATTTAGACAAATAAGCGGCTTTTATATACTTTTCTCTGTCTTCCTGTACCGGTACGAAACCCGACGACGATGAAGCGGAAGATTTTGGTCCCTCCCTATCCTCTTCTTCTAACGGCTCTAAGGTCCCCATGCATGATCTTTCCGGCAAATACATGTCCTTGGTATACGTATCCGATCGATGAAACGATGGTTTTTTAATTTGAGAAGGAATACTAGAGTTTGAGGTAAGGTAGTTAGTAAACGAGGATGAAGAAGATTCTACGTTATCTCTCTCTCTCGTTATCATAGGAAGGTTTCGAGCAGTTGCCTTTGGCGATACTACTGGGGAGCTTATTGGAGCAGCTAGCCTTGGAATTTTTGATTGACCCTTCGTCTCGATTGGTGAAAGGTTTGGTTCCGCGGAAGGTTGACGCGAGGATGTAGTACTAGAAGCAAATAATGGTAAAGACATTGATGACTTTAATGGGCCCGTAATTCTTTCCAGGACTTCTGTTTCTGCTATTCTAGGCGAGACAGAGGTTGCAGATACGTCTAGTGTTGCTTTTTTAACTTCCTGTTAATAGTTATAAGAAGTTGTAAATTTATATTATGTTTTTAGATATTTTGATTGAATCAGTCTGGCTACAGTATTGTGACATACGGTAGTATTGCATCCAACGGTAGTCGTCCGCAGCTTATCAGTATTTACTGCAACAACTCGGCTCATTTTTGGTTTTACAATTTCCCTAACCGGTTGCTGCAAGTCCAGCGACACGCCAACTCCAACGTGTTTCACTTTTACTTTTGAGTCCTTGGAATTATCATAAACTTGCGTGGCACTAACTCCAGCATCCTTTTGACTTGGCTACAGTAAAAAAAGTAGCTAGATTAACCAAGGAACACTTTATATTACCAAGTTGTTTGGTGTTACTTGTGTAAGACTAGTCTTTTTTGTACTAAACGAGGAATAACACAGAAATAAAGGTAATACAATACAATATCATCCCTTATAACTTTTGATTTACCTTATTCGAGACTCCTACATCGGTTGTGGTTGGTTTTGCTGTTGTTCCAGCATGTTTCTTTGTACTGACATTTCTTTCAGCACTAGGCTCTCTAAAGGACCCTGTCGTCTGTACTCCACACTCCACCCGTTCCACAATTTGAAGCACAGGGTTATTACTTACTTTTGAATCCGACAAATCATAGTCATTAACTTGGACACCGGTCTCGAAAGTTTTCACTCGGCGTTTCAACGTTCCACTGCTACTTTCAGTAGGAGAACAAGAATCTCCACGGTGAAGATTCCTTTCCCATGTACTTATATCACTCATTCCGCCTACTCCAACACTTCTAAAAGTTCGAAAGAAGCATATCAGACTTATCCTAGTAATTCGAAAATGGAAGATGGAAAGAGTTATTAATTACCTAGTTCTAGGCATTATGTGGGACACTCCTACATCCCTTGTAAGAACTGCCTTTCCAACGCTAGCGTCTCGTGTTTTACGTCGAGGAGGGACGGCAGGAGCACCGTTCTTCTTTCCATTGGCAATACCTCTATCTGTAGGTTTTGTGAAGACGTCACCTTCCCCAATAAACCTTTGTTGGGACAGCTTGTCCTTCTCTGCTTCTAATAACTTTACTAACTGACGCTTTTCCTCTTTTAAAAGTGTCAACTTTACCTGTCAAAATTTAAGTATTTACATGGTTAACATTTTGGGACAAAAGTAACCCAAATAAGGTAAGCCTAATGCTGAAGTACAGACGAATAGATAAAATCAAAACCTCGAGTTCAGGAATCCGCTTGACTTGCTCCTCTAATTCTTGGAGTCGCTCTTCTAAGTTTGAACTACGGTTATCTTCTCGTTGTCTTGCCGTACGACTATAGATGGATTCCATTTCCACAGATAAACTATCTTCGCTTCTCTGCAGAGGAAAACAAAAATTTGATTGGATTAATAATGAGAAAAACTCTTAAACCTAACCACTTCAATAAGAAGATATTCGTTCGATTAGAATCGAAAAAAATTCCATTGATAAGTTGGGGTTTTTAGAAATGGTTTACGAAGCCGAATGGCCAGAGCCAAATCAACCAGAGCAGAAAATTTTTAAGACCTGAATTTTTCTCGAATTACATTTGTTTATTGATCCGAAAAAAAATTAGCATTACTATGGCAATTAGCATTACCGTAATTCCTCTACAATAGGCCGCAAGCTATCCTTTACATCAAAACACCATTTATTGATACATACGGCCAATTGTCAAGGAATTACGGTCGGTAATTTAGCAAATATCCATCAAATTCCACATATAGTTTGCTAGGAACCAAAATGGTTATGAAAATCCTAATTCAATTGATAGCATGGGAATTTACCTTATTTGACTCCTTGGAGGAAGCCTTTGTTAAATCCTTCATAATGACTGTGGATACAGTGGTAGACGTATTACTTGAAGTAGAGCCCTTAAGGCTGAACAGATTACTTGCGGCTAAAGTACTAGAGCCCGTGACCGGGTCTCTCAATCCTGGGGCTTTGATTCGGGGAAACGTATGAAATTTCTGCGTATCCGGGATTTCATATGACAAGATTCTAGCTTGAGGCCGAGTCCTAAGCAAAGCTTCTTCAAAGTCTGTTACAGCTTCACTAAGTCCGTTTTCGAAGACAATTGCTCCGCCACTTCCCCCGTTAATAGCAACATTAATACCCTTTCCAAGCTCCTCGCCCGCTTGGTTCCCGTTATTTATTTCAGAGGAATCAGCCCGAGTCCGACGAGTAATCAAGTCAAGTTCCCAGAGTTCCCTTCCACTTTTCCAAATGTCTGTCGAGGCACGAGAAATTGTAGCGTTCACGTCCCACTGTAAAAATGATTCGGCATAAGCTTAGTATGTATTCAGTACATGTACACATCCTTTTTTGTCCTTCCAATGACTTATAATTGTCAGAGAAACGCACTTGAAAGAGTTGTTTTCATCCCTAACGGAAATTGGGTGCTGAAACCCCAGGAAGGTTAACATATTATTGTAGAGTTGTGGTACAGAGAGTATGGGTTGCCTCTTATCAAAACTGTGTAGAAGTCAACCCTAATTAAATACTATCCTCGCTTGCAAGGAGAGTAAGTAATGATAGTTTACTTAAGCCTGTTTTTGTACAACCCAAAAAATCCACTCTGAGAGTAAATTAGACAAAAATTAGGAAACTGTACCGGAGGATGAGATTCTTCAGATTAGGAATAGTTTTTATCTTCGGTTGGGTTTGATACTGCACTGTACCGAGCACGACAGGAAGTACGGATGCAAATGGCAAGGGAATATTCGACTGAGAGATTCGTTTCTTGTTATCGTTACGATATGTTACCTTGCTTTAGTGACACTGACAAACGAGTCATTTGTGAGGGAGCAAAAAGTTGAAGGAAAGAAACTCATCTGAATGAATGAATGGGTTCTGAAGTCGTAATCTATCTATACAAACTAAACTAACTCGGTTGACGGAGACCCTAGTGACATTATCGTACTTTTAATTATTCCTATGAGTGCCTGATTTCCTATTTTTGTCATTCTTCAATAGTGTATAACAATAACCAAGGCTTCTTACGACGTTCATAGAACATGTCACTGCCACTGATGATGTGACGGTCTTGCTTGCGTTTCATTAACCTTACCACAGTTGCAGTAAATCAGAAGCAAAAGGGGGGTTAGGTTTCAAATCATATGACATTGCATGCATTGTCTAGCTAAAATAGACTAAAACTAGTTACCTATGTCTGAAGTTTTAAAGCGTTTAGTTTTATATATCTTAAGCATGCATGCACGCATGTCTCATAAGATAGGTTAATTAGTACGATTTACTCAGGCAAGGACGAGTTCAAGTTGCAATCTTCATCTGAGTTGCATTCAAGAGGAAAATGTCATTTAGTTATAGGCGTAAGCATGCATCTTACTTCAGAGTAAACTACTTTACCTATTGTTTAAGTTGGGAGGTTGGGAAGTGGGGACAAGTCGATTGGGCAGATTGCCACTTCTTAAGAAAATAATTATGTTCGTTACCTAGGGTTCGTGAAATTCGTGTTATTTTAACTTTTGCCTCAAACTTGCCCTTTTTCTGGCTTTTTGTGTGCGTAAATAAGAAGAGATCAGGTTAGTTTACTTGGTTAAGCAGTTTTAAGTGACAAAGTTATGTTTCGGTATCAGTCAGTCAAATATAGGAACGTCAAGGGTCTACGACCGGAAGGCAAAAGACATAAAGGCAAACGACGTAGAGGCAAACGACATGGAGGCAAATGGACTTAAA